>JAWQEG010003671.1:0-169516 GCA_033782935.1 Petrolisthes cinctipes | reverse complement strand
AGAGATGCAGTTATCTCTTCTGCTTCGCTGTAAACACTATAATATAAGGATTTGGTGTTAGAGGATATTTTAGTCTGTTTTCTACACGATGAATCTCAGACAAGAGAGGCGACAGGACTTTTGACCATGATCAGTGTGTGCCTATGAGAGTACACTCGTGATACGTAATCCCTGACCAGAGACGAACGACAGGCACCACACATACCCTGCATTCGAACTCAGTCTCTATATGTGCAATAAATGGAGAAATGAGCAATACCACGCGATTCGAAGCTTTCTGCTCCTCACACTCTGGTCAGAAATTATGTATCACGAGTGTACATACTATTTCACACAAATGCCAGTCATATTCCCTTGGAGGTCTTTCTCGATTTGAGGTACACCTTCTGATTTATGAGATGCTCGATTGTTGGTAGGATTGTACTCGTATCCTAGGGACAAAATTGTTCTTACATCTGCTTCCCTGGTGTCCTCTCTGTATTTCATAATATTGAATTGAAGGTTGTTTCTGGTAGAGTTGCTAATACAGAGTGGCAGGTATTTTATCTTGGTGTTTTGTGGTTTTGGTTGTGGCAAATTTAGCAGAGTTGTGTTTAGTTTGTGTCTGAAATGAAACTGTTGCCTTGCGGAAATAACTGGTGTTTATTGTATTCTTATGCTGGAGTGTTGTATTTTGTTGTCATGTTAAGTTGGAGTTGTGTTGAAAGATGTTACGTTATGTTAGCAAGCACCCAGGGTCCCACGCCAACATGACTCAACCTCAAGTAACCTTCCCTGCGCTTCATCCCAGGTGCTAAGATGGCCGCTGTGACCAGATGAGGCCAGCGAGGGCGTGGGGGTGGCGGCCACTGTAGGACATGACCGCCCGCCACCACCGCCCGCCGCCACCACCATTGTCATCACCGCCTTCCACCACACCAGCACCAAGATGCAAGATGAATCGGGCGGCCACCTGAAACAGCCTCATGGCGACCACGAACTCTGACCTTTATTACAAAAAGACTTACAGTGCCATATATAAAGTGTATAAAATTAAATAGATAAATATATAACCAGAAATATATATATAAATATAGTATAGTTTTATGAGTGGAGGTGAGGAGGGATGGCGCTTGTGTTGGAGCGAACCTACCTCTTCCTGGCGTTATGTGCCACCCTCGCCTTGGCCTGGGAGGACAAATCCTCAGATTTCCACAAGGGAAAGAGTAAGTATCAAATCATAACTTGTATGTATTATGAATTCCAGGACTAAAATGGGATTGGTGTTTGTACAATGGAAGACGAAAGAAATTCTTCCCTTTGATTTCTGACATACAACGAGCCTCATTGACACCCAGGTCATGGAGCCACAAACTGAGGTCAAAGGGTTCCTTATTTGGCAGATGTTATTTCAGCAATATTTTGAACACTATTTTTGATCATGTGTTCCCAGCATGACACTGTTCTCAATGCATCTATGTATTTCTAATTTTGGTCAGACAGTCATGTGTCCTCTTAGCTCAGAAGGCTTCAAATTTCAAGGTAAGTTATGTTTTGTCATGTTACCTAGTTTATTGGTGCAAATAATTTTATATATACAGTATATATGTATTTGACCCACTCCACCTGTTCCAGTTTACTCCCATCCTTCTCCATCATCCCCACTTCTTTCATATGCCTATGTCCTGTGTCAAGTAGGAACACGAAACTGAGAAACCAAGCACTTGTAATTTACATCCACAGCTATACCAGTTTTCCCCTTCACTATTCTTTCCTCTATCGTGGGTTGTGCGTGAGGTTGATTAAGAGTGTGTGATAACGACCTCCTTGTTGTCCCTGGAAGCACACTGGCGAAATGGTGGGATAAAGAGCGGAGAGATAGTAGAGAGGGCAATTGGCAGTGCTGATATGGAGGTAGTGGGCAAGGAATAAAGGGCTGGGAGATAGTAGAGAGGGCAAGGGATAAAGGGCTAGAGGATAGTATTTCGGGCAAAGGGTAGTGCTGATATGAATGTAGAGGGCAAGGGAGGAAGGGCTTGGGGATAGTATTTAGGGCAAAGGGCAGTGCTGACATGAAGGTAGAGAGGCGAGCCAGCTACTGCAGAAAAGGTGAGGTGAGGTGATGTAGGTCGTGACAAAGGGGTGAAGCAGGCTGGCTGGCTGGCTGTGGCTGGGAGGCGGCAGCAACCTGACCCCACCACCGCTGTCGTTACCGGAGCTGTGTTGAGTCAGAAGTGGCCTGGCGGGTAGCTGCCCCTGACGCCAGCTGACCTGCCTCACCCACCAACCCCTCCTGTCACGTCAACCCTTCTAACTCTACTTCACGTCAATCCTTTCAACTGGAGCCCCTCCTGTCACGTCAATCCTTCTAATTCCACTTTCCTACCCGTCAATCTATCTACTCTACTTTTCTTCACGTCAAAACTTCTAACTCCACTTTCTTTTCATCAGTGGCATAGACAGACCTGGTTTGTTTCCTATCTCATTGAATGAATATTAAGGGGGTAGTGCAGTGTTTGTGGTAAATTTGGAGCAACTGATTCCTCCAAACTTTTCCAAGCCACATGGCATAATTATTTTTTTTGTTAATCTGGTCCTGTTTCTTGGCATAGTTTGGAGGAATCAAGGCCCTCTAATGTACGAAAAGTGTAATACCACCTTAACACAAGAGCAGTTAATGGCCCACAAGCTCACCTGGTATGGCAGTCTTTTAGAATTTTAATATATCATTTCGACCATGGGACGTCTGTGTCACTTATCCTAAACTCTTTCCCTGGGTTTTGTTGTTTAGCTGTGCATAGCTGGACAGACTAACAGACACAAGAGCCTTATATTTGTATAGATCAGCTGACTAAATTACAGTAAATTACAGTTTGGAACAATAATTATAGTAACTTTGTAATCCTCTACCCCACCAACCCAAACTTTTTCCACTACCAGCTTCCTTCCTGTACACTCTCCCGTTCCCTCTTTCTGGATCATCCATCCTAAGGGGATAGGGAGTGCCTTGATTCTTACAAAGTGTATTACCGTGTATTAGAATGTTTCACACTGTCATCATCTAATGTATATATTTTTTCTTATCTCCCCTACAGTCTGCATTGGAACGACCGGTCGCATGTCCGTTCCGTCCAACCGTGAACACCACTACCGAAACCTTCGCAACCGCTTCATCAACTGTACATATGTGGATGGTAACTTGGAACTGACGTGGCTACAGGATGAGGACCTCGACCTGTCTTTTCTCCAGTATATCCGGGAGGTAGGTTGTGAATATATACCGTTTGTGGGCGTTATATGCATGTGTAAGTATATTATATGCGAGTTATATCCGTGTATGAGATTGAATACAAAGGAATGATTGAGTGTAGATGAGATATGTGTCGGTCCATTAAAAGCTACTTAGGCAGTATGCAAATATGTAGAAGACTTTAGTAGTCAAAATATTTCTAGGGGATGGATGTCACTGTAATGTATGTAAATAAGTAATTACAGTATTGTATTCTTGTACAAGAAAGCCAACATTCAACTGAACTCCACAATCACTCTATAACTTATGTCTCACTACTTCTCTTCACAGGTGACAGGTTATCTGCTCATCTCACATGTTGACGTCAAGAGGATTGTGCTACCCTCACTCCAGATCATCCGAGGAAGGACGCTCTTCGATCTTGCCGTCAAGGATGAAAGTTTTGCTCTGCTGGTCACTCTTTCCAAGATGCACACTCTAGAGATGCCAGCACTTAGAGGTAGGTTTAGAGGTGGTTGTACTAGATTGTGGTTTTCAGGGAGCATATACATGTCATAATGTTTGTTTTGCAGTTATTCATATATGAATATTCAGATAGTATTCCTTAAATTGGGAATCTGTATACAGTGGGTTAATTTTATTCAATGGGTTTTCCACTGTAAATACATTTTGTGATACACTCAGTCACTAGTACAAAAGGTCTAAATTTTGCTGCCACAAATGTCAGGTTGATTTTTACGGAGTGTAAATGCCAGGGTGTGGTGATACAGGTAGACTAATAAGTGATGGAGTTATTGTACAGTAGCACACATCTTCAGCTTCATCAGAAAATTGATGATAATGATATCAGTACTGTAATGGTATTTAAAGTTTTGTTTTTTCATCAAGAGACATAAGACTCCTTGACGATTTTTAATTAGTCTTGCTGGGTGTCGATAATTGCCACCGTGAAATGTTACAAAATTTAAACACTTTCTATTGACTGATGCTGCATGTTACTACAATGTAAATCAATACTCAAGAATAACTATTACCACATCACATTGTATTCTAGTGACCGGCATCACATCTGTTTGAAAATGTTAAATAATCCTATACTCTTAACGATCACTGATTACCATTTCCATTACAGACATCCTCCAGGGAAGTGTTGGTGTGATCAACAACTACAACTTGTGCCACATGGAGACCATTGAGTGGGGAGAAATCATGACTGATCCTGATGGAGCCTACACTTTTACCTACAATTTTTCTGTTGCTCAGCCAACATGCCAGTGTGACAAGGCATGCAAAAAGGGATGCTGGGGTGAGGGTGAACACAACTGCCAAAAGTTTAGCAAGCTCACTTGCTCCCCCCAGTGTGCCCAGGGCAGATGTTATGGTCCTGGACCTCGAGATTGCTGCCATCTCTTCTGTGCTGGAGGCTGTACTGGTCCCACTCAGCGAGACTGTCTGGTAGGTCCTTCATTGATTAAATAGTCAGTAATCTTATTGGAACATTTATGAAGAATGTGCAAGACATTTATGTTGTACTTTAATGCCCTTAGTATGATTCATGAATGCAGTATTTAGGCGGTATTAACAAAATAACTGTACACTTAGACTGGTGTAAAGGAAAAACTAGAGAAGTGATACTCGGACAGGGAACCGTGAAACCAAACACTGTCAGATAATCTTGATAAGCCTGACACCAATAGGCATAGGATTCCCACACTCTGCCCTCTCAGTTGAATGAAGGTATACCCGATCCTCACAATGATGTGATGAAAAGTGGACATACCAGTGAAACTTGACTTGGCATGGGAATTTTTCCCATGTCATTCGTACTTCTCACCACTACTTTCTCACCCAACCATTCAGTCATCAACTTTGCCATTCACTTATCATTTCAGTCTTGTTTACACAGCATTATTCCTTTAATGGAACTTCATTGTAATCTGTTACTTTGCGTGGGTACAGTACTTATAATCATTGTATCTGCCAAAAGTGTTGTTTTTTGCCCATCATCTATTATAATACTGATATGCTACTTAATCACCAGATGTTGGTTCATTCATCTATTTACTTTGTCACTCATCACAAGTTGCAGAAAGATCCAACCAATTTAAATTGGACCAAGTGTATCAGAGAAGCTCACTGTATATACTAAATGGTGTACATCAACTTTGAAAGAGTGCAATTCTGTATCTTTATTTCTGCTATACATGAAGTCTTGTTGGATGTAGAATATAATTTACTTATAAATGGAATTGCACTTTTAACACTTAGGGGCAGTTAAAGAAACTGTACAGTACTAGTAACTACCGGAATGTGTGGCTAAAATGTTCTACTTTAGTTTAAATAATACTGTAGTTAATTTGACATTAAGTAGATATCTGTGAGTGATTGCTATGAGGTAGTGTGGTAAGTTAGTACAGTATACTGTATAGTATACTGTTCAGTACTTTAGTAGTTTTCTCATTTTCTACAACATATGCTTTGAAGGCTTTATCTTCCCTCAGGCTTGCCGGAACTTTTATGACGATGGGGAGTGTAAGTTGGAGTGTCCTCCGATGCAGCGGTACAACACAATCACCTACTCTTGGGTCACCAATCCCAATGGAAAGTATGCCTATGGAGCCACTTGTGTCAAGAACTGTCCAGAACACTTGCTGAAGGATACTGGGGCATGCGTGAGATCTTGTCCTAAAGGAAAGAAGGCAGTCGACGGGGAGTGCGTTCCTTGTACTGGTCCATGCCCCAAAACATGTCCAGGAGAAAACTTCATCCACTCAGGAAATATAGACAAATTCAAAGGGTGTACCATATTTGATGGCTCACTCACCATCATGGACCACTCCTTTGATGGCTACCAACATGTTTATGCCAACTATTCCTTTGGGGAGAAATATCCCAGAATGCATCCGTCCAAGTTAGAAGTATTAAGTACCCTAAAGGAGGTGACAGGCTTTATCAACATTCAGGCAACACATCCAGAATTCACCAACCTTAACTTCCTGAGAAATTTGGAGGTGATAGGTGGAAGAGTGACAACTGAGTACTTTGCCTCTCTTTACATCATAAAGACATCTCTGAAAAGCCTTAATTTAAGATCACTAAAAAGAATACGATCTGGAAAGGTCTGTATCCTAGAAAATAAAGATTTGTGTTTTGTAGAAAAAATTAAATGGAACAGGCTAATTGAAAGTGGTGATAATTCCAAAACCAATCCACTAACTCTCCTTGAAAATAATGCTGACAGCAACCAGTGTGTGGCTGAAGGCCTAGTGTGCCACAGTGAGTGCAGTGATGAAGGCTGCTGGGGCACAGGTGACAACGAATGCCTGTCATGTAGGAACTTCAAACTTGGAGTCAGATGTGTAAACAACTGCAACAGACCTGGGAATTACGAGATTGGATCCAAAACATGTGGGTTCTGCCATAATGAATGTGCCAGCAGTTGCAGTGGGCCTGACTCAAGCAGCTGTGACCGCTGCAAGAATGTCAAGGATGGTCCTTACTGTGTGGAAAGCTGCCCAGACACAAAGTACAATGACAGTGGAGTGTGCATGCCCTGCCATGAGAACTGTGTAGATGGATGCAGAGGACCTGACAATACTATCAGTGAACATGGTTGCATTTCTTGTAAGAAGGCAGTGATTGACACAGATTTACAAGTACTGAACTGTTTGCCAGAAAGTGAACCTTGTCCCATTCACTACTTTTCTGAATGGGTTGTTCTTCATGAGACTGGTGACCTTCGCATGTTAGCAGGGAACACCATCTGTCGTCGATGCCATTCACGTTGTAAGAATTGCACCTCTTATGGTTTCCACACCAGTGTCTGCCATGAGTGTGTCAGCTACCTGAAAGGAGAGCACTGTGTGGATGTTTGTCCCCAGGATCATTATGCTGATGAAGATGTTCACATATGCTTTACAGTAAGTTATAGTAATTATATTTTCATTTCGGTTGATTATGCAACAATTTTTTTTTCAGCTTAGTAGATGTGGCACCTATTCCGTCCTGATCTCACTTTCTATGATCTTGCTGATTTCTCGTGATAAACAAAATGAATGGCTTCATCATCATACAGTATTTGATTAATCATATTTACAAAGAACAGTGACAGCTTCTATTCTAAGTCACACATATATACACTAGCTTTGCATTAACACTCTACCATACTGACAGTACTGTGTAGGAGCCACATCTACATTATATTACAAAGTGCAATAATGAAATTATTATTTAAATATACAATATATCTATATTATCAGTATTGAAATTATGTAATACCTGTACAGTATATCTAATTTTAATGCATAACTACACATACCCCTTGAAAATACCCTTTCTTACCCCAGTTTGGAAAGGTCTGCAGTATATGATATCTTTTGAAGAAAAGACAGACAGTGTGCAATTTAGCTGGGAAAAGATGTACTACAGGATGTGAATTAATTTCAGTGTTCTGCTGAGTGTTCCAATGGCTGTACTGGGCCTTTAGAGTCTCAGTGCAACACATGCCGTAACTATCGTATCTACCTGGAGGGGGAACCAGGTATGAACAACACCAGGTTTACCTGCACAGCAAACTGCCCTTCCGACCTGCCCTACAAGATATTCCCTGAGGATGCATCAGACCCTTACTGTGGCAAAGACCCACTGCCTCTCCCTCTGTGAGTTTCACTACCAAATATGCACAGTAACACAGTACAGTATATTCCTTTTCTAGAATAGAAAGTATATCTATTTCACATTAATAATATTTAACTGATAATAGTTTGCCTTTTATGTATTTGAGATACAAGATTGATCCATATATTGTTCTCAGTGCAGTTCCCTGTGACTTGTAATATAAAACTTTTACAGTGATAACAAAATTATTTGTTGCTTATTCGGTGGCATATACTGTACTGATACTATTTTCATGCATAAGATTTATTTATGCTTCAAAATTTAAAACTGATTTTAAGCTTATTACAATGTATATACAGTAGACTATAATAAGTAAAACATACTGTATAATATTTATTGTTCAGTGAATAGTTCCTAGCACCAAAGTTAATTGAAAATACTTTTGTGAATTTTTTGCACTTCAGTGTTCCCCCTTTTACTGACCCTCCCTATATTTTATATTTATTTAATGTTTTTATCTCTGACTCTGGAGCTTTCCACCCCTTGCAAGAAAGGGAAATGGCATGTTGATTATGATACAAGATTATTACATCATGGTACTCTATAATATTACAGTATTTCTATCTTTGTTGCAGAGATGATGAGAGCATTCCAGCCATTCTGGGTGGGACACTGGGTTGTGTGTTTCTACTGTGTACCTTCTTAGCAGTATTTTGCTACTTGTGGTGGCAGCGGAATAAAACTAAGGAGGCAGCCATTAAGATGACAATGACCATGATGCCCCATGATGACAATGAGCCTCTCAAGCCCACCAACATTAAGCCTAACTTAGCCAAACTACGCATAGTAAAGGAGGCAGAACTCCGGAAGGGTGGCATCCTGGGCTATGGAGCATTTGGGACTGTATATAAAGGTGTATGGGTGCCAGAGGGAGAAAATGTTAAAATACCAGTGGCCATCAAAGTTTTGCGTGAAGGTAAGGCTTGATTATGATTATAAGAATCTTAAGAAATATCTTGTGGGCATTGTCAATAATAACCACCATTATAATTATATGTCCTTTTTTTTAGTTTGTTTCTGTGGCATTGATATGATGGCACAATTTTTCCCAATTTTCAGTTGGATATCTATATTACGAGTTGGTGGGTGGATTTCCAGTTTAAGGGGAGAGTATACTTTTGGTACATTGGAGCTCCTTGATTCCTCCAAAGTATGTCAGAAAACAGAACCAGATTTACCAACACTATCCTCCCCTTAAATGTAAGAGTTTTCACCCTACAATAAGGAAAAAAATATCCCTCTTATGAAGCATTAGACAGTAAAAAATTGTAGATAAAAAAGATGTATTATAATTGCCATGACTTTCTGTTTATCAGGCACAGGGACCAATGTTAACAAAGAAATCCTGGAGGAGGCATACATCATGGCGTCAGTGGACCATCCTTATCTGCTACAATTGCTGGCTGTATGCATGACCACTCAGATCATGCTCGTCACTCAGCTCATGCCTCTTGGCTGCCTCCTTGACTATGTCCGCAACAACAAGGATAAGGTACAGTATTTAGAGTTTAGGCACAGGGGTGGAGGGTAGGGATAAGGAGACCAGAGTGAGTGAAGACATTTGAAAACTCCCAGTACAGTATACACATGTACTGTACTAAGTGATGAGAGCAAAATATTTTTTTAGTGACTATATATAGCTTATATAATTATATTTTTTGCCTGAAAATTACACAGTACACATTGAAAACAAAACTGCATGTTGACTGTAAAGAAATTTATGTAGTAGTCTCAAAGTAATATAAAGTACTAAATGATAATATAAAGTACTAAATATTTAGCAATAACGATGCCATATTTATTGGAGGTTCATCATCAAGACCCAATTTCCTTTTTTCTTGGCATTAGGAGCTTTCTTCTAATATCACTCTATCATTCCATTTTCACTTAGGTCTTCCCCATCCTTTGCCCCTCATAATCACTCCCCATCTACCTTTCTGATAACACTAGTTTCATCCATTATTTTCACATGCTCATACCATTTCCAAGTCGCATATTGTACACACATGGATATTTCAAAGTTGTTGTAAACTTTTCAGATACAAGATGAGCATTTAATTCCATCTTTACAGATTGGTTCAAAGCCGCTGTTGAACTGGTGCACACAAATAGCTCGAGGAATGGCATACCTTGAGGAGCGACGACTGGTACACAGGGATCTAGCTGCACGAAATGTACTTGTCCAAACACCAAGCTGTGTGAAGATTACCGATTTTGGACTGGCTAAGTTGTTGGATTACAATGAGGATGAGTACAAAGCAGCTGGAGGAAAAATGCCAATCAAGTGGCTTGCCTTAGAGTGTATTCAGCACAGAATCTTCACTCATAAATCTGATGTGTGGGCATTTGGTAGGTTGACCTATGAGTGAGCTGTTCAGATAGTCTGTTACATGGTTATTAGTGGTTTATGCAGTACAGTACTGTACTATGATATTGGCACGGATTATTGTGCATTCATAAATATATATTCCTACATTTCAGGTGTCACTGTATGGGAAATTTTAGCTTATGGTGGACGGCCTTATGAAGACATCCCAGCCAGAGAAGTACCAGACCTTCTGGAAAAGGGTGAACGTCTGCCACAGCCTGCTATCTGCACTATAGATGTTTACATGCTAATGATTCGGTGCTGGATGCTGGATGCTGAGAGTCGACCAAGTTTTCGTGAACTGGCTGAAGAATTTGCTAAAATGGCTCGTGATCCAGGCCGCTTCTTAGTGATCCCTGGTGACAAGCTGATGCGCCTGCCTTCATACACCCCTCAGGATGAGAGAGAACTGATTCGCTCCCTGTCATCAGTAATTGAAGGGGAAGGAGTGGTAATGGGAGCTGAGGAATACCTACTACCCAAGTATGGTGGTGGAATGATTGGGGTGACAGGAACCAACTCCTCCTCCTCCACTTCAGACCCCACTACCCCTGTAAAAAAGACACCAGGGGGTCATGTTGGAGGGGCAGGGGCCGAATATATTGGCAGGGCTGAGTCTCCACAGAATCGCCATAATCTACAGAGGGAGCGAAAATATGCTCACCTTGAGGCTGGGGCAGCAGGATCACCTGGGCAGAGGCCACGGGGAGATTCTCTCACCTCTCGCTACTGCTCTGACCCACTCCAGATGCTAGGTAAAGGTGTGTCTCACGTGCATCGTGAAAATGTCTGCTTACTTTCTTGTCTGTGGTTTGATTTTATATATACAGTATAAAAGCCAAAACATCTTTATACACAGTTACTTATACTGTACTTCAAAACAGTTATAACTATAATGCTTGCTTCTGTGTTTTCTAGCCACTATATCATTACATACATACATTCCTTGGGAGTCTTTCTTCTTTATGGTCTTACATCTTTTTGTCAAATGCAGTATTAAAAGTGTGGACAATGGAAAGACAAACTTAAACAGTCTACCACTTCAAAACAGTTGTGCCTAGAGCACCTTCTGTAATATAGTATATAGAATGTGCTGAAAGTACTTTAGTACAGAGAACAGTACTGTCCTGTAGATTATTTCCATGTATCATTGTGAGCTGGATAAAATTGCTGTAATGGTTTGTTTTGGATCTGAACTTTGTTATAATAACTGAATTTAAAGATCTATGGCATGAAAACATTGACAGCATGAAAATCCCAGTATAGTAGAAGTTATGCGGAAATATTTTTGATAAATACGAATGCTTGCATTTAGTTTAATACTGCAACATTATAAGCCTCATTATTCACCATTCACTTGTTTACTGATAAGTAAGTAAGTTACTATCCAGTACCATTTCTTCATTGATCACCAGGTTATGTTCTTGAATATTTTTTTTTTTTTTTTTTTTTTTTTACATTCAAGTTCACTGCTTTTGCACTTTCCTTTATGGTATATTTACCCTCAGTGTTCTGTTTCAAAAATTTCAGCCGATATATACATGGCTTCATTTCCATTGAATGATTTATACTGTGTGCTTGTATAAATGCTGCATTAAGCATGAAAAAGGAGAGCTGACAAAATAATAATTTGTTTATCATGTGGGAGAATTACCATGAAAGAATATGCTTTGCTGAGAGCTTGATGACTATGTATGTGTTATGAAATACTTAGAATTATCACGTGTTGCAGAAGTTGGAGATGATGATTGCTTTAGTGACCAAGCCCCTCCAGCCTCAGCACCAGGGTATGGGTGGGTGGGTGACTTGCGGTTGGACCTACCTGTGGATGAGGATGACTATCTGATGCCCTCCCCACAACCTTCTGGCATGGCCACTATCGGCCCATCACATCAGCACTACATGGACATTGTGCCAGATGCTACAGGTCTGGTTACTTGTGCTTCGTACTGTATATATTTTGGAGTAAACCATATTGCATATAGTTTATCTCCTTGCATGGCTGATGTAAATTATGTTCTATCTATCTATTATAGCTCTGATGCCTCGTTCCCTCCGGGAACTACCCCAAAAGGGGTGGCCATGGGAGAAGTCTCCAGCTTTCCCTATTCCAACACTCCCTCCTTACTTGGTCAAGCCCTCCTCTGCCCCTCATGTTTCTCTCCCTCACATACTCTTCCACCCTGTTCTGCCATCTAACCGGAGGTCAGCCTCTCACACCAGGTCCCACAACTTCACTTCCATGCACCTTCTTTGCAAACTCCACACCTTGCATTCTCTCCACAAGTCCAAACCACTTCAATGTATTACACTCTACTCTTTCAACCACTCCACACTCAATACCAATTGCCTTCTCACTCACACCACATCTCTCGTACACACTTTCATTACTTTCTCCATCCCACCTGGTAAGTCCACATGCTTCTCTCAAGTAACTCATTTCCACTGCACCTATTCTAAACTGGTGAGCCCTACTCTATGTCTCCGACTATTTCATCACCCAGAAAGAGCGAATACTGTACAATGTATGTAAGAGACAGGTGAAGAGGATGGTGAGTGAGAGTAAGAGGAGAGCGGATGTAGAGTTTGATAGGAAACTGAACGAGAAGTTTAGGGAAACAAGAAACCATTTTGGAATGTAAATTATGCAGTTTAAAATATTTTCTGCAGTACATTTGCAGAACTTGTCTAAACTGTCATAACTCAGTGGCATCATTAGGGAATGAGTAGTTGGATTTCATTCAGACATAACCTAATGTTATCAGGGAAAAAGGTGTGATTTTTCACTGAATTTCACTGAAAGTGACTCTGACTCGGTAATTTGATATACAGGAGTGCAGTGACTCGAGTGGAGTGCCGGGCTGGCGGGGAGAGGAAGAGCCTGTTTAAGAAAAATGGGGAAAATCCGTTATCAACTGCCAAATTATTACATCACTTAATAATGAGTTTTGGATTTTTCACCATAAAATATTTTATGATTAGAATAACATAACTGTTTTCTAACATGTGGTATGTATAACCTAAGACACCCTGTATATCCACTTATTTGTGATAGACACTTAATACTGAAAATTTTCTTTCAGATGGTCGGCGAGGTGATGGTGGTTATAATTGGAACATGAAAGCTCCCAATGGTGTGGCAGGACAGCAGTGGATGGGCATGGATAACCCTGAGTACCATATGACCAACAATGCCCGACCTCAGATGTATAATGGTTGCCGTATGCATCCTCAGCAGACCTTGGGAGTTCCAGTACTCCAACAAGGACGTTTCCCTGGCTATACTCACGGTGGCATCACCAGTAACGGCCACTCTCAACATTTCCCTCAGCAGTCTCAGCCACAACAGCACCCTCATCCACAAGAAAGGCCTCATGAATATTACAATGAGCTTGCAACTCATGCCCCCCACTCCCACACAACACGAAGTGAAACTACAGTGTGAACACTCAGTCACTAATATGCCTGTCTCCCTCAGGGACTCTGTAGAAGGACTATGCTGCAAGTAACTAGGCATATGAAGTGTTGGAATGTGGTGGAAAAAATTACACATGAGATGTAATCAAGTGTTATGCTAGTACTATACCAATCTGAGCTTCAAGTTATTAATGTTTATTATATGTCACATTACTATAAAAATGAAAACAAATTCGTAAGTTATATATTGACTAACTGTGCATGATGACAGTACAGTACATGTACATATGGAATACACTAGTAAATACTAAGAAAATGGACGCATATAGTGCCTCAACAACTGTGAATGAAATGTTTCCTGTGATTTTTAAGAAAATATGCATACATGAGTTTTTGAATGTGATATATGAAGATGCCAACTGAACCATTTAATTTGGACACTTACAGCAGTGACTGTTATCCGTGCAGAGAATAACTGAGTGGATTGAGGGGCTGGCCAATTGACTGGCTGTGTAATTACATCAGCCAGGAGAGCTCGGAAAGGGCTCGTTTTATACTGTGATTTTAAATATAGTTATGTATTCTGTTCATTGCAATAGCATTAATGTAATGTAAGTGTTATAGAGCAGGTGATTACTCCCTAAAGAGCCTGTGATGGCTGCCAATGACCTGAACAACTTGACTCTTGCCTATTAGCAGTGATTTTTTAATGAGCAGGCAATAATCACACCATTGCTTTCTATATTCCTGTAGTTGAAATGAGAAGTGTAGATTTATATTACTCAACTAATTTTATACTTTGAAGCTCAAATTGTTTATGAAAAGCTGTATACCGTATAATACTTTTTAAGCATATGCTGGGGGAATGTAGTATGTTTTGGAGGCTTCCAGTTTGTTGAATGTTTTATGAAGTTATTTCATATACTTGAGAGTACTGTTTCTTAAATTTACTTATAACTAAAGCATTATGTAATGGAATAGCAAATTACTGTAGTTACCAATTAATATACAATATTGCATTATAATTACAGTATATACAGTATTTTTATAACTGATGGATTTTAACTTTTTTTATATATTTAACAAAATGTTCCACATATACTAGTATGCATGATAAATTCAAGAGCTGTCATAAAACTATATAAGAAGCCTTTCTCAGGTATTTCAGTTAATGAATATGCAATATGTACAGTATGAATATTCAAAGTAAATTTCTAATGAGGTCTTTGGAGTATAGAGAGTAATTGCCGTAATCACTATTACTGAGTTTAAAATCTCCACCCACTGCTAAACTTTAAATAATTCAGCTGCTCTCTGGAGGTGACACTTATTCTGCAACTGACAAGGTTGCTGAGTGTAGATATACCCAAGAAGATAAGTGTTTCAAGTGCCAAAAGTGTTATGTCTCATCACCCCCCCCCCTCCCCCCACCACCACACACACACACACACATACTCCTGCTGTTCTGTGATGTGATGTAATCTTCATTACTGTTTCCCACTGGTCATGTATAATATAGGCTACTGTCTTGAGATACTTGTTGTAATGAATTTTGTCTGTTTTCTTTGGTTGTTACTGGTCTTTAGTTCAAGGGAACTTTACCTTTCATAATTTTGAATTATTATTATTAAGTGCCCTTTATACATTCATTAATTCAAAATTTAATAATCAATAGTTTCCTTTATTTGATGTTTCTCCAAAGTTCCAAGTACTTGTTGTTTGCACAAACTATAAAATAAGAGTATGTGTTCAGGAAGTTAGCTGGCTGCTGATGAAAAATTAATCAAATAAAAAATAGGCAGAACCAAATTTAATGATGATTTCACAACAGTAGTTAGTGAAGTACAAATTTTTGCTCTGTCCACACTCTTATGCTTGGTCTTGCTGACAACTTGGAGGCATCCCAAAGAAAATATGACAATTTTGATTGAAAACATTCTGTATCCAAATTTATACAGTTTTCTCATGAATATGCAATGTGAAATTTTTATTTTATCTTTAAAGATTTAGTTTTCAGTCCTGTTTGTTTTGTTGCATAACTATTAGAGTCTAGGACTATATTCAAGAGCAGTCTTGGTCTGTCCAAAGATTTTACAACTTGCCTAATGTTTTGTCTGGGGTCATCAAATTGTATGCTGTAATCAAACTACTAATACTTTTTTAAACAGAACAGGAATACAATCTCTTACCTGAAATTCTTGGGACCAGACTAGTATTGGATTTTGGAATGGTAATACTACATTTATATATTAATTTCCAACGCAATCGTCTTTGTATTGTGATGATAAATATTTTTGACAAATTGTTTTCATTTAATATGAAAGTAACACTCATATGCCTATGATTTAAAAAATTATGTACCTGTGTCCCAAGCAAGCAAACTGTCAAAGTTGGGAATTATCAAACCACATTATATCCCATCCCTGAACTAAAAGAACCTGTACAGTTTAAATTAAATTGGCTATGCAATCCATTACAACATTTTTGTCACTTAATTATGATCAAACAGTAAACTAGATATCTACTACCTTGCTCCCTCTTGGGGTTGACAGAATGATAGTAACAATACATTAAAGTTATTATTCGCATAGAAAAAATCACAGATCATAGTTAATCCAGTTAAGATAACACTGTAACTAATTCATATTAATGTTAAATCATGTGATAATACTGAAAGATGGAAATTGGTTGTGCTGTTACAATTAATCAGGCCAGCAAACACCATTTTGATGTAATGCATACTGTAGTGCAGACAAGTGACACTTCATACTCCATGAAAAAAAACAAAAAAACTTTGGCTTGGGGAAGATTGTGGATTTTATGAGATTGTTAACCTGTACTGTCTTATTAATTACCCATTGAAGTAAAATGCATCATATTTGTTTCACATTTAATGTATTTTATGAAGAAATTTGTATCTACCTATTTAACCCATTTGTCAGACAGATCCAATTGAACACCAAAAGGGGATAAGATGCTTTCTGTAAATTGGAAGCTACCAATTGCTGTAAACTGTGCCAAGAACATATTACCTCAGACTGGTCAGTTTTGTGACATAATTTGGAGGAATTAGTTGTATCCAATTTCCTATCTTAGCCCTTTCACTAATGGCATACCAATAAATTCAAATCTTGGAAGATTTGAATATATGGTGACTCTGTTCTCAAGGGTGGGTAAGATATCAACAAATAGGAAGCTAATAATTCCTTCATGTGCCACAAAATATACAAACTAAACTGACAATGTGATTTGTCGATCTGAGGAAGCACTAGCCTCCAGTATGCCAAAAACATCTTACCTTCTTTAAATATAACCGTGAAATAGCCTTACAGAAGCCAGTGCAATACCCCATGCTGCTGCCTGTTGTTCACCTTCAGATACAACCTGTCCAAAATTTACTTATCCCTTTAAAGCCCAATAAGCTTTCAAATGTAAGGAGACATGTTATTACATCATTTAAATCTGCAACCTATAGATAAGTTGATCCTGTTGAAGTCAGGTGTCTTCAAGTGTACAGCATTTTTTTTTTCTATTCTGTAAGAATATTAGTGGCTGTGGTGTGTGGGTGAATCTCAGTTGTATTCAGTGTGGTATTGTATTCTGGCATACTTTCATTCTTGACATAAAATATCATGGTAGCTATTTCTGAAGTATTGCTCTTCTCTTCATGAATGAACATGTAAGTAGGCTTCAAAGTCAGGCTCTATCTATGTATAGCTCAGACTCCTCACTCCCTCTGAAAACTCCTACCAAGGGGATGACCAAGGCAGAAGTCAAAAGTTAACCCTGTTCCAGCACTCCTCTTCCATTCTCATTTATCTCCCTCATGTACTTTTCCACCCTGTTCTCCCATCTGTCTAATGGACACTCAGTATGAATTGCCTTCTCACTCAGACCACACTTGTATACATAATCATTACTTTCCCCATCCCGCCTTGGCAGGCCACATGCTCCTCTCAGGTACTGAATTCCATCGCACCTATTCCACTTCCATATGTCGGTGTTGGCAGGACTAGGCTTATTCTCATTCCCCTCTTCCATGCTCATGCATTTTCTCTTCAAAATTCTCCCTCAAGATTCAATTACCCACACTGCTCCCTATCCCCTTCCATGTAATATAATTACTACTTGTAAATTATCACAATTTGTGTATACCATAATACAATATTCCCTCTGGATGTTACTGAGTCACCCCATCACACAGATATGTACAATATTGTATTATATGTTTTGTTGGCCATAGACAGGAGTCTCAAAAAGTCAGTGTTTAAAGTATGGCTTAACTTTATGAGGTTCCTGTTACCTCTGATCTTTTTCTTTAATCAGGGACTTGTAAGAGTTTGCAAATTTATTTTAATATGAAACCTGAAGAAGTTTTTAAATAGGCGACTCATAAGTTTGGAGAATGAGCATTGTAACAAAAACTATATAGCTTTTTCAAGTCCTCTGTGCATTAGCCTATACAGTATTCATAGTTACAAGATGTAACTCCTACGGTATATCAATTGCCATTTTCTAAAACATCATAGAACTTGACAAAACTCTGTATTCCTAGTCGCAATGCATTAAGATAATTTACCATAACACCACCATGGGGACATGGGAATTTTAGGATAAACTCGTCATTTTCATATGAAAGGTATCTCACCTCATTGACCAAAAATGCTTTCTCACTATCAAGGGCACAGAAGTATTCCCAAGTCTGAAAATTGTAAATAAATTCAGTACAAAGTTGATAAAATACTGCTTAAAGAGTGCATAACTCGTATGCTCTGCAACATATGCATCAGACACAAGTTATGTTCTGCAGCTAGGAACACAAGATGATGGTTGCAAGATGATTAGCTTAACTGAGGCTGCATTGAAGGAATGGACTTACAAAGGAAGTATAGTTTTTTCCCCAAACACTGGTACAAAATAGATTGTGTATTAGTTGGACACGAGTGATTATGATGATAGTTTTTTATTTTATGATACAGATCAAAATTTTCTATTTGAAGATGCTCTACCTGTACTACCCTTTTATACTGTTAATGTCTTCCACTCACTTTATTTTGTAAATATCGAATTGTAAATGTTTTATATTGTAGAGCAGAATATATCAGTTTCGTATATATTAATGAAATTTTTTTAAATTTACTCTGATGTACTTAACTGGAGTGTGTACTTATATTTTGCATTATGAGTATTTCCATGCTTGGTAATACCCATAAAGAAAGTAAGGTAAGTCCCAAGAAAGTGGAAAACCACATGTACAATAGAGGAGGGGGGATGATATGTAAAGCCACAGTTCCAGTTATGCCTGCTGAGGGTTGGAGGGGCTATAGATTTTTAGCCAGGAGTAAGGCAAGAGGAATTGTACAATGCCACAAAAATCTATAAAAGAATGTAAATTGTAAGGAGCTTTTCATTTACCTATATCGTTAAACGATTGAAATGGTTACCATACTTTAAGTTTACCATTATCTTGATACCAGTATGTATTATTATCATGCTTAATGAGATCGATATATTGGCTTCATAATAAACCAGACTGACTATTTACAATAAATACAATTTTGGTGATAGGTTTAGGAAGCTGGTTTTTTACTACTTACTAGCTTAGCTTAGCTTGCTAGCCTAGTTTGCCTGCTGGGATAGCCTACATGGTCCTCTGACCAATTCATCCATCATACAGAGAACGTGATTATAGCAAAATTCGACGCTCCTTGACCCCACCCACCCATCCCAAGGTACTGTTTAATGTTTACCCAAAATCTTATCACGATAAAGCACACGCATCTCACGGTTTGTACGGACGCATCGTGGTTGGAACTTCTATTTTGCAAGCAACTTCATGATAAAATAAACAGAGAAACTGATTCACTAGTGGAACTGAAGGAAATAGAAGCAACTGTAACAAGGGAAATCTATCTATCTATAGCTCTAACAGCCTCGTTCCCTCCGGGAACTCCCCCCAAGGGAATGTCCAAGGCAGAAGTGTCTCCAGTTTTCCCTGTTCCAACACTCCCTCCTTACTTGGTCAAGCCTTCCTCTGCCCCTCATGTTTCTCTCCCTTACATACTCTTCTCTGTTCTGCCATCTTGCCAGAGGACTGCCTCTCACACCAGGTCCCACAACTTCACTTCCATACACCACCTTTACAAACTCCTCACCTTGCATTCTCTCCACATGTCCAGGGAAAGTGAAGCGGAAGAATCTGGTAACCCCACCACTTAACCCACCACCTCTCCCCCTCCCTCTCCCTGTGCTTCATCACCAACCTCTGCCTCACATACAGCCGTTGCTACTCACACTGTAAAGGAATTTTGGAAACTCTTCAATATTCGTCACGCTGGAATGATATTTCAGTGGCGTGTATCAAGTATGGTTGGAAAAGTTAAAAGAAAGGTTAATGACCGTCGTCAAGCCCTTATGACACGCTACCTTATAAAGAAACAAAAGGATGAAGATTGGCTAGATCTAGAAGATCTTGATGCCACCATCAATGATTTCATCGGCTTTGAGGCAACAGAGGAATCGTGAACCAACAGAGAAGCGTGAAGGTGGTAACTAAGAATTGCGCCACTATCACCCTATCCATCAAATTAATCATCTTTCCAAATATTCCCAAGGTTTGTTTTATGTTACTAATATATGTTATTAGTATCATATGATGTTTTACTAACCTTCTTCAATAAAGCAATTACTGGCATGTAAAATTTTGGTAAAAGGTCCTTGTACCTATTAAATATTTTCCCATTACTGCATCCCAAGGTCATTTTAAAGTACTGATAATTCGTCGGATGGGAGACTTTACTGTATGTAAGTAACTGAGCAGCCAAGGATGATTCCTATTTGAAAAATAATGCAAAATGCAGGAATGTAGCATATAGTCAAAATTATTCACTCGTTATTTTAAAGAATGACAGAGGGAGGAATAGGGTAAATATTAAAGGTAAGATGCATACTATAGACCAAACATGCTCTAGAGAAAGTATATGACAGAGATAATAGTTATGGCATGTGGATTTAATAAATGATGTGTTGAGTCTATGGAAAGTTGCTGGAAGAGTATGTATTGGTAACATGGATGGGTATGAGTCTGTTATGAATAAACTTTTACATGAGTTAGTGTAAAAATATGTATATTTTAGTTCTATTTAGCATCTGCAACACTGTGGAAATAATTTTTGTTGTACAATCTACTTACAGTAAGAATGTTTTTACATTGCTAAGACCAAAGCATCAACAACAGTGCCCTCTGGTAAACTTTTGACTTCTGGTGTAGCTGGTGGTAGTTTAAGCAATGCTTGTGCGGAGGCCATAGACAGGAGACGTGAGGAGATCTGATTGCCAGTGGAGTAGGCAAAGGGAAGTTGTGAAACAGGATCCCATACCAAAAAGACTCTGTGGTACTCAGGTCTAGGGTCCAGATACAGTCTTTCTGACAGCTGAAAGAAGTTGAGTTAAATAAGTTAATAAATAATAATACAGGAACATTCTATATGCAATAAATTTCATATTTCCTTTAATTAAGGGGAGATTCTCTTCTTGGAAAACTGGAAGGCTACCAATTCTTCCAAACTATACCAGAAAATAGACACCCTCAATGGTACTAATAGGGGATCTGTTTCGTGACATAGTTTGGAGAAATCAGAGACCTTCCAATTCACCAACAAAAGAATCTCCCCTTAATCTGAGATTGAATGTAAATACATATAATAATTTGTTTTTCTTGGATTGATACAGTAACAAAAATCTGATTATCAATGAATCTATCTATAGCCCTGATGCCTCTTTCCCTCTTGGGACTCCCTCCAAGGGAAATCACAAACCTTTCCCATTCCAACATTCACTCTGTACAATCAAGCTCTCCTTTCTAACTCACATTCCTTTCCCTCATTTACTGTACTCATCCATTCTATTCATTCATTCACTAGGTGAATATTGGTGGCCACTCTTTCTTTGTAAACTTTTCATCTTAAATTCTCTCCATGTGTCCAAACATCCTCAGTGTACAGTGTACATGTATTACACTTCACAATCTCAACAAATTTCATATTCAATACAAACTACCTTCACACCCAAGCCAAATCTCTTATACACAGAATTACTACTCTCATCATCCCACCTCATCAAGCCAAATGTTCCTCTCAAGACTATACTATTTCTCAGTCCCCTTATCTGCTCGATGCTCATACTTCTACCAGAGCTATAACAGCCCTCACTGGGCATGGAATAAAATCGATAAGTCACCCGCTAAATCAGAGAGAAAGAGAAAATTATAAATTCCCTCAACATTTCAGTAGACTCTGGTTCACAAATGTTAATTTTTGAAACCCTGGTGATTGTATCTGATGACTATAATGACCTTAGTTTTTATATAATAATCATACATTTTACATTGCATGTAGGAATACTGAATTTTGCTTTTTTCAGTGAGTAGCTAAGTGCTACATTGCACCTCCAACCCCATATAAACTTTCTGCACCCTTTCACTTGATAACTTGATGTATTTTATCAATTGACCAGTACAGTATATAGTATACTGCATATTATTTCAACAATGTTTTCTTTCTTATTTTCCCTTATTTCTTGCAGTGCATTTCGATTACAGCAAAGGTATTGGAATGCACTGTAAACCAAAAGAATTGTAACATATTAAAGAACAAGAAGGATCATAATGAGTCCAGTTAAAGTATATGTGAAATATTTGTATACTGTAATATCAGCTTGCCCAACCCTCAGCTCAAGAAGCCATTTACCATCTATCTTTGTTCTTACACTCATAACGATATGTGCCCACTTTGAGGAAGGTACAAACAAATAATTAAATAGAAGATTAGACATGATTGCACAAAGACAAAACAATGTAAACAATTTGATACTTAGGCCTAATTACAATATAAAAACAAATGTGGCACTGTCAGTGAAGTGAAAACAAAATTGGGGGGAGGGGGAAATAGCAGCCAAAATGGAATGGCGTGGAGTACAATTTTCAACCCCATCTATATAGGAGACGTCATCATATCTACCCAGGTAAGTCCATATTTGCATATAACGGTTTGTTGATTAATGCTAAAGTTTATAAATGGTGGTGCTGGGGTCTGGGAGCAAGTAGGCTGAGAACATGCATGTATAAGATGAGATTTGTTTTGTTTTGCAGATCCTGTATTGAAATCAGTCACTGACTGTGTGTTAGTAACATCTAAAGTATTGTTTAAAACTGTCTACTAATGGCTGGAAGTGTTTAAATAAAGGTATGTACTATTATCATGAAAATCATAATTACATAGTTACACATGATAATATCTCCCTGGTGCAAGGTGAGAGAAGAAATGAATTACATAAGCTGCTGTTGATCATGACTCATTGGTATGATGCCAAACACTAAGGACTCAACTTGAGAGGCTGAGAACTGGTAATATTATGTATATACCCAAAATTGCATTCCTACCTTTACTTTCATAGAAGTATTTTCACAGATCTTCCTCCCACTCATTTTACGACAGAGTGGTACTACATAGAGTGTGGCTGTGACAGTAGCAGAAACAGGGTTCCCAGGCAACCCAAGAATCAGTTTCTTACGACCTTCATATTCACAAGTAGCAAAAGTAGTTGGCTTACCAGGTTTCATGAACACCTGGAAAATACATAGAAAGAAATGAATAACAGTACTGTACTTAGTACTGTGTCCTATTCTTACATTAGAAAAGGAAAATAATCAGATTCTGTACTATATATTGATGTATCTCACACCAAAATACAACACATAAAAGTCTACAGAACTTTTTACTTTTGTTAATCTTCCTTGTAAATAAACAAATAAAACTGACAAGATAATCTTCTGCCAGAGGAAATGAAACTTGGTTTCTACAACAAATGGGTTTACAAAAGAAAATGTGAAAACAAAACCTCATCAGCAGGGTATCATTTAGGGGCCAACTTTAGAGTATATAACTTGGAGGACAGTTTCAGGACCCTCCACAGGACCAAGTGATTCCCAGCCAGGAACAAAATGCTTATTAGCAGGGTTCAGATTAATGTAGGGATGTAACACTAAGAATTTTTCTGTAGTGTACACTGCTAGTGATGTAACTACTATAGAATCACTTGCCTGAGCAAAGTGAACTGTGGCACTGAAGTCTGAGGTTAGCACAGGGCGGAGGATGTCCCGTTCCCCCATGGAAACTCCACCCGAGGTAACAAGGATATCGGCACGACTGAAAGCAGACTTGAGGGCAGTAAGAAGAGAAGAGGTGTCATCCTTGGCTATTCCAACATCAAACACCTGGTAGCCCGCCTGCTGTACCAGTGCCACCAGGGTCGTCTTGTTGCTGTCACGAATGTGGCCTGCCTTTAATGGTTCTCCGGGAGTCTGAAGTTCATTACCTTGAAACAAGAATATAGAAACAGTAAGACTTTAAGTATGTTAAAACATTCAAATACTATGAACATGGAAAAACTAGGCCACTGAGGGTAACCTTCTAATCTACCAAAGTAGCAGTTGTGCAGAGAAATGCTAGGAGCTTGAATGATCATGAAGATTTGAAACAAGTGAAAACTAACCTTAATCTAAATAAGAAACTTGAGAAGTCAATAAAGAGGAAATATATATAATAATATAAAGAAAATATAAAGAGTACCAACCAGTACCGTTATGTGGCTGTAGAAATTAAAATGGCAACAAACAAACCTGTGGAAAGGATGGCAACAGTTGGTTTATCAATGACCAAAACTTCAGTGACTCCAATAGTTGCTAGGAGTCCCATTTCTGTTGGACCCAAGAGTGTGTCAGATTCTAAGACTCTTTGCCCTGAAGTAATATCACATCCAAGTGGTCGAATGTCTTGCCCCATAAATGGTTCTTTTAAGATCTTTATTTCTAGTTCAGTGCATCCATCATCTGCTTCTTTTATCAGTTCAGTATCCTCAACCTATAAAATACCAAAGAGAAATTCATGTGAGATTATTTGGGGTACTTAAATTAAGAGGAAATACAAAACTTAAAACTTAATGCATATAATAACATGAACATTTTTGGACAGTAGTGTCTGTTTACTTTTCTATCCTAGCCATCTATCTATAATTCTGACACCTCACTCCCTCAAGGGCTGGCCACGTCAGAAACCACACATAATAAAGATTTTTACTGTATGATGAGAGCTGAGTTCCTACCTCATTGCATATTGGCTACATTTCTCCCTATCCGAAAGAGATTCCTTTTCATCAGAATTTTCCCCTAAAGGCCAATGGCTGATGATCGTCAGTCAGAGGGCTTTTTGCTGTTTAAGCCTGTGGCTGATGATTGTACATGGACTATAAAAGGCTGCAGGGGCTACTTCTAAACATAATATTGGTACAGCTGTGGAAAGGAGTACAGTACCTGTATCCCCTTTCTTACCTCACTACCCTACCCCTACACCAAATGTGAAAACTCAGTTACCATTCACATCCATTGTTAAAGAGTGAAAATGTTTTCATTCATACAGATGATCACCAGTACTGCAATGTTGCCACATTTGGTCTAGGGGTAGGGTAGTGAGGTACGAAAGGGGATACAGGAACTCTTTTCTGCAACTATACCACTGGTAAGCTCTACATTTAAACCATCCCTGAAATGTGTAACACTGCGTATTTTAGCCTCGGCACCGCCCACCAGATGGAGGAGCCTATAAGGAGGAGCCTTCACCCTCCATACTCCACTCCATGGAGTGGACCTCTGCCCTCACCACTACAGATTTTATACTCCACCTCATCTCTCCCTACTGGGTCCTCTTCTTTCACCTATACCATCACAAACTCTCTGTCCACTTTTCCTTTTCTTCCTAGTTGTTATCACTCTGGAGAAAAGCAAGATCTCTGTGTCTTCCCATCACATACACACACACATACATATGGAGCGCTTTAAATATTATTCGGTTTCTGATATTTTGTGAAAAATATGCATATACTGTATAGTTGTTTTCACACTTGTTAATTGGGTACTATTATTATTATTATTATTATTATATATATTTTTTTTCCACATTTGAGACACTGCTGTACCGTAACCAATGGACAGAGGAGACTGGGATTTGCGTATTTGGTGCGTAAATCAAAGCTCTTCAAATGTGTAATAACAAATTTTGCCTTGTAAAAACTTTAAAATTCGGAAGGGAATTGCGGCTGGTGAATTCGTGGTCTTTAAGAGTTATGTTTAAGTAGAGTGTAAGAAAGTGCTCCTGAATCCTCATTACCTGGACAACAGCATCAGCTCCTGGTGGTATAGGTGCTCCTGTGTTGACACGGACACATGTTCCACTGGTCACCTCTGATTTCTGTGGGCTGCTGCCAGCTGTCGAGTCATCTGCCACTGTGCGCACTCCAGCACCATCTGAGGCTATCACTGCATAACCATCTTTAATGGAAGCAGGAAATGGAGGTAACGGATCCTTGGCAAAAATATCTTCCACTAGAACATATCCCAGAGCACTATATAAAGGAACTGTTTTAGTTCCCATTTTTTCTGCTTCCTTGAGAACTATTTCAATGGCCTGAGAAACTGATATCATGGGATGGATAGATTTCCTGGGTCGACGGGAGATTTTAGACACGTCTGCCTTGGATTCCTGGTGGTTCCCATGGTTCCCAGAATGATGTTGGCAATGGTGGAGGGCATGATGGTGAGGATGACTGTGTCCATGATGATGAGGATGACCATGTCCATGATGATGAGGATGGCTATGTCCATGATGATGGTGATGACTGTGATGATGCTTGAAGCTATCACTCTTAACACCCTCAGCTTGTAGTGTACTATGTGTTTCCTCTGCGTGTTTTTCCCTTCCATTAATTAAATCAACAGCATGGTGAATGGATTGGGCAATAAACCTGTAAATCATAAAGGAAAACACTTATATCAAATTTTTATGTTCTCAAATGACTATCATCCATAAATAATAATTTTATAGATGCAAAAACCATTCACAAATGTACAGTATTCAATATAATGCTTAATGAGGTATCTGAGACTGGTCTCTACCTATGTTATTACTTCTGCCTATCATATAGTGTAAACCAAGTAGTAAAAGAAAGTTGTATATAATGTAGTGTAGAATCATCTATGTGCAATGAATGTAATTTCTTAATGCTCCCAAATTAGACAGTGTTACCTGAAATAAATACTGTAACTTGAAAAGTTAATCCTATTTCATTAGTGCACACCAAGACATATCTGGTGTGAAAATTTGTTGAATTTCAGTAGCTCATTGAAAACTAGTAACGATAAAACTTTGTTGCACCAGAACAATACTCAATTGGTACTCGTAACTATGATGCCTTACTCATATAATATAAGGAAAAGATTATGTACTGTATTGTATAAAGAAGTGGTAGTACCTGTACATCAATGGTGGATGTTACTAAGAAATAAAATTTGGTTGAATTATTTCAAGTAATTGTTTGTTGTACAGTTGGCGACACTCCAGTGAGGGCTACACAGCATTGTAAACTCGGGCTAAGATGGTAACCCCGAACCACTAGTTATAATCTCCATTCAATGCCACCAATAAGTACTTCGAGCTGGTGGTTTGGGATTTCTATCTCAACCAGTTTGACAACGTTGTGTGGCCCTCAAGGGAGTGTGGCCAATGAACCATTAACTGTATATTGTATATGAACAGTTGCAACTAATATATAAATTATCAATTAAATCAGTTGTATTGTGAATACTTATTGAGTATAGTAAGTGCACTTGTTTGAAGATGAGGAATTTGAAGGAATGTAAATCCAGAGGATCAGCAGTTTTCATTCAGACTATTTTGTGGTGATTGTTTCATACCGCAGACATTCCTCTGAGCCCTTCTGACTTCCTGGTAGAGTGATTATGAGGGACTTTCCTCGTATCCCACACACTGGCCGAGACAGCATGGCAAGGGGTGTCACTTTGAGAGATTGAGTGATCATGCATATTGCAAGACCTGGAGCTTCTCTTTCAATCACCTGCAAAAACACTAAATTAATAAGCATGAAATATTAAGACAAGACTCGTTGCCTGCTGCTGATTTAACATATTAACATAAAACATGGAAAAACTACTGCCCACCAAAAAATATGCATTGTATGCATTACACAAATTCCTCAAAACTCAATTACGAATCTTATGCATCAACAGTGCTTTAAACTTTTATGTACTTTTGTGGATGAAAAAAGTAATACTGCATTACTGCACCAGAACTAGCAAAGGAAAAAGTATGATATGATGCAGATTGAACATGTATATGTACCTCTTTCACTGCTTCAGGTGTGAGGTCACGGGGAGAGAAACCTGTTCCTCCAGTTGTTAGTATAAGCTGTAGATTCTCTTCATCACACCACCGAATAAGTGTATCTTTAATCACCATAAGATCATCAGGAACACATTCATATTTCTTCACCTGTAATTTTTTTTCAAAATATTACGAACAGAAAAATAATAATGAACAACTAGTTTGGAAGTTGACATAAATCAAAACTGAACTGTAAAATATAGCTCAAGAAAAATTATTATCCATTTTCTAGCGACAAAATAAGACAGCAAGATATATTAGACCTACCTCTCCCTCTATAACACCGGAAGCAACGACAATTTCCCGGAGATTGGCTCCACTTGTATCCTGAGCCTCTCCCCTGGAGCACCGGTCACTCACAGTCAACACACCTACACTTATTATATCCATATTTGTCTTGATATCTGTCAAATATATTTGCTTATGAATTATATGTTCATTACCCATATACTTTTCCTTACTCTAAAAAATAAATGCTATTGTCCTATATGACAATTAGCTATTTTAAATAATACTTTTCTTCTTATAACATCGTCCAACTGATGGGAGGTTTTGTAGTTAAGTTGTTATTCTTGGTTTTCTCGGTATTTATCCAGTATATTGCCGTTTTGTAGCAGTGCTGCCACATCCGGCTAGGTCCCGGTAGTTTGCCCCGGTCAGGTCCAGGTACTTTACCACAGTTAGATCCTGGTAGTTTGCCCAGGTTAGGTCCCGGTAGTCTGCTGCAGTCTAGGTTAGGTAAGGTCAGGTAACTAGTTAATTAATTTTGGTACAGTAGAGCGCCTTGATTCCTCCATGGTATGTCAGGAAACAGGACCAGATTAACGAAAGTAATGGTAGTTGTTTGTTGCTTGGAATAGTTTGGAGGAATCAGTTACTCCAGATTTACCAACACTACACTACCCCCTTAATTAAGTGCTTTACTGAATTCAATTTAATCATCATAATACAGAGGGCCTAACTGTACCTTCTTTTGACTTCCCTGATCATGTCTCCACCATTCCTTCTACATGCTACAATTATGTTTGAGATGGAAGGTCCAGTTTCATATCTTTCGTCCCTTACAATTTAAGGGGAGATTCTGTTGTTGGTAAATTGGAAGGCTACTGATTCCTCCTAATGCCACGTCCACACGGGCGAGCTTTGCTTTGCAGTCTTTGTCCACTGTGACGTAAGCAATGGAGAAAACTCGCGGCTTCTCCGTTTCTAACATCATACCAGCTCGCGATTTCCCCATTTCTAACGTCACACAGGCAAAGTTTGCTGGGCAAAGCTCGCCCGTGTGGACGTGGCACAACTATACCAGAAAACAGACGCCCTCAATGGTACTAATAGGGGTTGTGTTTTATGGCTTAGTTAGGAGGAATCACAGACTTTCTAATTCACCAACAGAATCTCACCTTAACTTACTAAAACTTTTTTATATAATTATATACTGTACCCGAAATATATTCCATCAATCATATGTTATAACAATACTTTATTCTTAAACTTATAGGTATTTATCTAGACCATTGCCGTTTTGTAGCAGTGTTGCCAGATCCGGCTATGTCCCAGTATTTTGGGTGAATATTGAAAGAATTACCGTTATTGCATACGGTTTTTCTACCTTCATTACCCACTTATTTAGACCATTCTAAGACTATTTTCTTCTATGGCATTTCCTCCACAAACGTCCCATTTTCAAGACAGGGTATATTCAAATGGGGCAGATCCGGCTAGGTCCCAGTATTATGCCCCGGTCATTTCTTGTACTTTACCACAGTTATTTCCCGGTAGTTTGCCCAGGTTAGGTCCCGGTTGTTATTGTTGAAGTTCCTCAAGCTGTCTGGCCAAACAGTCACGAGCTCCTGAGGAAGGCCATGGCCTGAACCGGGCTCTCCCACAGTGCCCTCAGAGTGTGTATGTTGTGTTGTTGGCGAGTGTGGTTGTGTACATTGCAGTCTTCCATAATGTGATTAATAGAATGGGGTGCTGTGCTGCATCCCGGACAGGTATCTACAATGGTTCCATTCAGCTTCTTCTGATATGTCAGAAGGGCCGGGTGGTGGCCACACTGCAGCCTGGCCAGGTGGACTCTGTCCTCACGGGGAAGGGAGGATTCAAATGGGTGTATGTCAGGAGGTCGTGCATGCATCTGAGTGTTGTTTTTGAGTGTTTGGATGGACTGATGAGTGATTTGAGTATGGTTATGTTTCTGGAGACTGGTTTGGGGTGGGCAGGGTGTATGAGATGATAGTATTTGTGTATGGTATCGTGTACTGGGTGTTGTTTTGATGTTCCTTGGCATGTGTGGGTGTTTTGCCATGTAATGTAGTGGATGGTGTGGGTTTGTGGAGGCTACAGCAAGTGTTTGTGTGCCTCTCATGTCAAGATGATCCTTGATTTTGAGGACTTTGGTTTCATGATGTAAGTGGTCTGTAGGTGTGGTAGCTGTGCAGCCTGTGATTATCTTTAGGACTCTATTTTGAATGGTCTGAAGGGTGTTGAGATAGGTTTGGGGCCCAGGCAGGGCTTGCATAATCCATCACTAATCGGCTATATTGTTTGTATACTGTGGTTGTGGTTTCTTTATTGTGTCCAAATGTTGTGCTGGCAAGTGATCTGAGGGCCTTGAGTCTTTGCATGCATTTGTTTTTGATGGTTGTGTTGTGTTGTTTGATAGTCATGGATGTATTTTATGTTATGCCAAGTATTTTGGGTGTGTGTGGTATAGGTGTGTTGTTTATAGTGAGGTGGTGTGGTGTGTAGCTGTGTTCTGCATTCCAGTTGGTGAGAAGGGTGACAGTTGACTTGGTGGGTGCTATTTTAAGTCTGTTTGTGGTGAACCAGGCATTAAGTGTGTTGAGGTAGGGTTGGAGGATGTGAGTGGCTGTGTCTACATTTCGTACATGTCAGTGTTATGTTGTCTGCGTATGAGGCTATCTGTATTTGTGTTGCCTGGGGTGTTGGTAGGTTGTGCATGTATAAATTGAAAAGGGTGGGTGAGAGTACAGAACCTTCAGGGACACCATTGGTGAAACTCTTAATGTTAGATGACAGACCAGCAAATGTAACATGGGCTCTCTTCCTCCCAGGAAGCTGGCCAGCCATCTTTTTGTATTATTGTGCATGTTTGGGTTGTATATTTTGTTTGTGAGGTTGTGGCGGGGGATGGCATCAAATGCTTTACTAATGTCCAGTGTAACTAGGAGTGTTCTGTGTGGGGGTCTATCTGAGTTGATACCATCACAAATTCTTTCAATATTTACCGCATTTTGAAATTAGCCCGACCTTACTTGACCTTACCTAACCTAACCTAGACCACAGCAAACTACCGGGATCTAACCTGGGCAAACTAACAGGAAATAACCGTGGTAAAGTACAGGAAATGACCGGGTCAAAATACTGGGACCTAGCCGGATCTGGCAACACTGCTACAAAACGGTAATACTTTCAATAAATACTGTATTTTGCCCAGGTCAGATACTGGTACTTTACAACGGTTATTTCCCTGTAGTTTGCCCAGGTTAGGTCCCAGTAGTCTGATGCGGTCTAGCTTAGGTTAGGTAAGGTCAGGCTAATTTCAAAATGCCCCATTTGAATATCTTGGATATGGGACATTTCCGAAGAAAATGCCATAACTTAGAAGTGTCTCAGAATGGTATAAATTAGTGGGTAAAGAAGGTAAAAACATCGTAATACCAACCGGTAATAGAGTAGATATTTACCAAATTATATACACTATGACAATCCTGGTGATATAATTACTATAATAAACTAAAGATATGCTTAACGTTAACTGTTATAACTGACAAAATTGACGTATTACTTTGAAGCCTAACGATACATGAAAACACTTAATAAACATAAAATATTATGTCTATGGTACTTCACACTTGTACTAGGTTATTTAGAGCAACAAGTACACTTTATGCCTTGTCCTGTCACCTCCTAATTACACTCCCACTTTGGAAATTCGTAGTTATGGCACTTAAGGGACTTTGGACTCCTCCCTCAGGCAGTCAGCCAGTGTTGCTAGGTGTTCTTGACGAAATTTCCCCAACTTCAACAACAAAATTTCCCTTTTTCCCTCAAAAATTTCCTGTTTACTCCTGAAGATAATCGTCGTGTATTTACCATTTTTCTTGATATTTCGTCTGGTAGAAATGTTCCCATTTACTCTTGAACAATCTTTATATAATTTCCCTATTGGTACCTCTAATTTCCCATGTCTAAGGAAAATTCTCCATACTTGACAATACTGCAGATAAGTGTAAAATATCTAAAAACTATTAAAACAATCTTTAAAATTGTTGGAAAATAAGAGAGAATAAAATAAAGCTCAGCAGAACAATAACTATACGAAAAAAAAAAAAAAAATGGGGCCGTTGAAAAGGATATCCCTTGAGTCCTTGACCCATCACATCATCACAAAATAATAACAACTGTAAACAACATAAGAATTTGGAAGTACTGTAGTATGATGTAATTTAGGAGGTGTATCGTCTTTATTGGTCAGTAACTTGCTATTCTGTTGCTCTTGATAACTATTAACTATTTATATTAATATTAACACTATAATTATACACATATTGAGGGAAATATTACACCTTTGGGACTCTACTCTTGTTATTAATGTATTATAGTTATTAGGTTAGCTTGTTATAGCTTAGGAAATGTGTCGTATTCTGTGGCTCTTATAAAATATTAACCATTTCTATTAATACTAACACTATAATTGTACATATTTTGAGAAATATTAATTAGTAGAGTATGCTTTGGTTAGCTCTGGCGAAATTCTCTGTGTTACGACATAGATGATATGAGTATTAGAAGTGATTATCGTGTTTAATAGTATTAAGGAAGGCCCAGCAGAGCGCCATTTGCTGGTGGAGCGGGTCCTACAATATCTTCCAAACAAGTAATTAATAAATTTTTGGGTGAGCGGAATTTACGAGGACTACTGGTGGGGGAAATTTATAACTACATTTTTTGCATGGTTGTTAGTAGGTACCAAGACTTGTAAGCTAAAAGCTATGTGATACAATAGCAACAATAAATAGCAAGAATAATTACATAAATGAACTTAACTGTATTTTGAGGGGAGTGGAATTTAAGAGGAACACTGGTGGGGGAATTCATAACTACATTTTTTGCATGGTTGTTGGTTGGTACCGTGACTTGTAAGCTAAAGGATATGTAATACGATAGCAATAATTATTGGTAAATATTGAAAGAATTACCGTTATTGCGTACGGTTTTTCTACCGTTAATACCCACTTATTCAGACCATTCTAAGACTATTTTCTTCTATGGCATTTCCTCCGCAAATGCCCCATTTCCAAGATAAGGCATATTCAAATGGGGCATTTTGAAATTAGCCTGACCTTACCTAACCTAGACCTCATCAGACTACCGGGAAATAACTGTGGTAAAGTACAAGAAACGACCGGGGCAAAATTCTGGGTCCTAGCCAGATATGGCAACACTGCTACAGAACGGTAATTCTTTCAATAAATACCGAATTATTATATAAATGAACTTAACTATATTTTTTATGGGTATCAATATCTGTAATAACGATAACTTTCGATAAAGATACAGTGCTCCCTCGTTATCGACGGATTTACTGTACCGTACTCTCTTGTGACTAAAAATAATTCTAAACTTGAGCCAAAAGTATGGAATAAGTATGTTTTGAATGGTTGTTTATTCTAAAAGGGTAGGCCTAAAACCACGAGTGTAGTGAGTGAAGAGTGAGGGTGATGGTTGACAAGTTCAGTTATCACCAATAATTCATGAGTTTCTACTCATACAAATACATTTCCTTAGTTTATATTCATTATTCTTTGTCACTTTCTCTTACAATCACTTACACTTTTCACCATATCAAATGTATTTACCGGGATATGTGTTAAAAGTATGAAAAATGCCCGTTTTGAGAAGTTGTTTACTATAAAGGGGTTAGGCTTATCGCAAGTGTAACAAGGGAGCGGGAGAGTGAAAAGTTGTTCACTATAAAGGGGTTAGGCTTATCACGAGTGTATCAACCGAGCGTGAGGGTGATAGTGGGGTGGTAAGTTTAGTTATCACCAAAACGCCTTGAATTTTTATTTGTGCACATATTCCATTGTTTGAATGTATAAATTTTGGTAATTTTCTCTTAAAATCACTTCCACTCTTCTTGGAAATGGTCTAGATAAGGACCGGCCTACTTGTGGGAGAGCACTGTACATTTATTTAACATACCGTAATGCGGTAACGACGGTTTTGTTATCAACGGCCATCTTAAGAACGTAACCTGTCGATAACGAGGGAGCACTGTATACATAATTCAGCTTACAATTCACTATTCTATGTCTTTCCAGAGTAAAGATATTCCATCTGATTAGAGTATCCAGTACACAATGTTTCAACCTCGGCCATGTGGATGTAAGGGACAGAGGACTTGTCTCGTATGTGAAGTGAAACAAGGGCTGGGTGATTCTAGTTCCTGGGTTTCTCAACAAGATAAGGTAAGGGGCCGTATGCAAGAACATTCAGTGTATACGATGGCATGGTACCGGTATGATGGCTCCATAGACAAACAACAGAGCCATCGTACCGGTTCCACCATGAATGTTCTTGCATATGGCCCAAGGTACTGTATAGGGTGGTATTATTAAATAACTTCTTTGAGGAATGGTTCTCTTCGTCGCTCAGTTTTTATTATTTTGCATTGCGAATTTATCAGCAATTTGCATTATTGTCGAAAAGTGAATTTAATAATACTGTACCACCTGTAGTCTAGTTATTTTCATGTTCAGATTAACCATGTTGAGGACTGTACATTAATGGGCCATATGCAGGAATATTGGTGGTGTAGACAATGGAGTGATAATAATACGATGGCTCTGTGTTGTGTCTGGGAGTCATTGTACCGGTACCACGCCATTGTCAACACCATCATCAGTGTTCTTGCATATGGCCCTGTGCAAAAACTGTATCACTACCCAAGAATACTATACAATTTTCTCGACATGGTACTGTTGCGGCGCATAATATTAATCGATCAATCAATCAATATTTACATAGTACATGGCATTACACTATGGTCCACGAATCGTTATATACTCTTCTACCTTGGCCAATCCTTAAAAGGGGAGTTTTACATGAGAGCATGGTACCAGTTTATATATGTTTTCTAACTTACAGGATGGAGCTTATGTATTCTGTCCTGTGTGTGAACTTGCTTGGCCAGGCTGGGAAACTGATTCCTGGCGCCATCACCCTCATCATGAAGGAGAGCCAGTAAAGTGAGTAGACAGAGTAGTCGTCCATTGTTGTACATGGCCGTTTAGAATCATTTACCACACTTCAAATGGGAATGTTTTTTAATATTACAAATAAAGAGTGATGTGGTTTGTGAGACACCAACCAAAATTAAACTAATCAAATTTAATCTCTCACCTCATAATTCCAGTGTGACTTCCCCTTGTTAACTCGCAATGTTGACAGTAAATGTTTAGTTTAAGCCTGCATTAGAAACACTTCTTTGTCTTTATACTTCCAGGTTTCCTGGGGTAAAAATTGTAGAAGACTTTGTGTCTGAAGAAGAAGAAACAAATCTTTTAACAGCAATTGACGAAGTTCCCTGGGATTTGTCACAGAGTGGAAGACGCAAACAGGTATGATTAGTACTTTACTGTAAATCTTAGCACCCCATGAGGTATGTACTTGTGAAAAATCAATGACACTTTGTAGGTACAGTAAATGGTGGTTATATGTACATGGGTATCATGAATTGTATGAGCAACAAGTTGTGTATAACCTTTTGAATGCCAGAAATTGATGAAGATATAAAGTGTGGCATGATGGAATAGGGCACAGCAGTTGAGAATAATGTAGTTATAGTGAAGATAAAGTACCTGAGAGGGGCATATGGCTTAGTGAAATCAGATGGTGAGACTGTACGAGGAACTTTTGTGTTACGAGTGAAGTGATGGAAATACTTTGAGGTTGTTTAGACACATCAAGGGATGCAAGCAATCAGGCATGGATAAACTGAGAGGGAAAGGAATGTGATGGCTTGGGAGAATTTTTTGCTATTTTGGGAAGTTTGCAATAAGAAAAAGGTACCAGAGCTGTATGTAATGTACATTATCTATATAAATATATAGTGAGTATAGTAATGTAATTTATTTTATTTTCCAGAATTATGGCCCAAAGTGCAACTTCAAGAAGCGACGTGTCAGATGTGAAGACTTCAGTGGGTATCCTGCCTTTACTAAATTTATCCAAGATCGTTTTTCTTCAGTTCCCATTTTAAAAGGATACCAGACAGTTGAACAATGTTCTCTTGAATATACAGTTGAAAGAGGTGCATCAATTGACCCTCATATTGATGATTGTTGGATATGGGGTGAAAGGATACCTACACTAAGCTTGCTGACAGATTCTACACTCACTTTAAGAAAGTTTACTGGACCCTTAAGTAAATATAATTTGGCAGACACTAATAATTATCCCTTTATTATTAGAACTGATGAAACTGTAAAAAATGATGATGATTTAGGGCAAGAATTCAGAGCACGTAGCACGAGTAAGGAAACGAGTCAGTCTCCACAAATAGTGGACAATATCAGCTGTGAAGAAAGGGATTCTAACTGCTGTCAGGTAAACAAAGATACTAAGCCAAGCCTTCTTAGGATACCCATGCCACGACGTTCCCTGTTAGTTCTGTACGGCTCAGCCAGGTATGATTGGGAACATGGAATACTAAGAGAGGATATTGTATCTCGAAGGGTCTGCATTACGTATAGAGAGCTCACCCCAACTTACCTTTTCTGTGGGCCAAAAGCAGATATAGGTAAGGCTATATTGAAAGCCAGTCAAAAATTTTGGAATCATGGCTCTCAGTCTGGGCAAGGTCCTTTATGATAATGAGTGGATTAAGCTACTGGATGTCAAATCCAAACTGGGAGCTATTGATACTTTGAAACTCTGCCACAAAACAGAGTACCTGAAATGTCATGTACATTAAAAGTCTTTGCTTATGCGGCTTTCAAATCATTGGAATACTAACAATTAGGATGAGAAATAAAATTACACAAAGATGAATGTCACCCTTCCCAGGCAACATCAAAGTATTGGTTTGTCTTGCCACACTAAAGTAACCACTACAGTTGTCTTTTTTTTCTATGTTCATTTTTAGCATTTGTATTACATATTTCTCCAATAAACATTATATGACCATTCATAGGCTAGTACAGTACAGTACAATAATGGAAACGGTTGAACATTGTTGACAATTATTTAAGGGGACAAGCAGATAAGAGGAGAGATAACTGATAGTTTATCAATGGGAGAAGGGGATAGAGAGGAGAGATAGACACAAAAGAAAGATAAGACAGTTGAAGAATTGAAAGGGTGTGACTTGGGTCCAAAGTAGCCCCAGGAAGAGTCGATATTGTAGTCTCCACTTTATCTTGTTTGTTTTCTGGTTTTTAATACAATTTATCATTCAATCATTCACTTCTTTAATTATTCCTCCAAATCTAACCTCTACTGTATGCCAATCCTTCAGTCTGAGGCACCTGGTTTAGTTATCATTCTTCTCCTCGTAAATTTTGCATTCCTCTCTGTCATTCCATCACTTACAATAAGACCACTGTACAGTTCTAGCACCCGGCAACAAAACCACGAGAGGGCACTGGCTAACGAGCAGACGCTGTAATCAATTCTGTGGGTGGGAAGCGGTGCTTGTGGCCAATGTCTGCTGGGGACTGGCTCTGGAAACACTGGTAAAAAGCGAAAGATTTCCACTCAGCTGCCCGTGCCTGTCGGTCAGTGCCCTCTCGTGTGGAAGGGGCCTAATTATACAAATTAATATTATTTTGAGAGGTCATCTAGTTCAATTTACCTCTATCACTACAACCATTTCCCTCCCCACACCATGCACACACAGGTAACTGAAGAGCCAAAGAGATGTCACTCTATTACTGCAATTCTACTTCCCATGTTCTTCTGTTTTCTTCCTACACACACACATGCATTAATCTCCCGAGAATAAGTCATATCACCATTAAAGGAGAATCAAGTGATACTACTGTTTGTGCTTATTTTATCTTCCTCTGCCTCTGTAAATTTATTAATTCATGTATACATCTTGCCAATTTCTTAGCATTCTATATATATACTGTAGTATTAAAATACCACGTTTGGCATATATACTGTATTGGATATACAACATCTATTAAATCAATGCAACTACAGTACCTTAATTATAAAAAAAAAAAGAAAAAAAAAAAAAAAAAGTTTGCTTGAACTAGCATGAATGTAAATGTATATTTATATACACTATCCAACTGGCCTGCTTTGCAGCCCTTAGCAAATAAACTGTATACTGTAATATGCTGCCCAGACGGACTTGACCATGAGTGTACAATGTTTAACACCTAGCCACAAGATAGCAACACAAAATATTCTCTGGGATGTGTAAACCTTCTGAATTATTCATACCCCACACTAAGATAACCTCTCTTGTAGAACAGCTTTTTGAGGGGAAAATGGTCTCAGTCTCAGAGGAATTTAGCATTGAAAGATCACAGTACAAAATTATTACAAATTTAAAACCAATGTACATTATATACATGATGGTTTCCCTTGTATTCCCTGGAAATTGAGATTACTATTCACATAAAATATAATCAATGGGAGGCTTGTCATCTTGGACTGCATAATCAATTCTTAATGCAATTCATAGAAAAATAATGAGAATTTGTTTAGGAATTTTTTTTGGTAAACATACAGCACAATGCTTACTCTTGAGAATAAGAGACTTTAGCATACATGGATGCTATAGAGCTTTAAAGAATCATGGATAACCAGCCCACAATCAACAACATTCCACCATATGGAGTGTACTGCCTAACATTTTTGGAACCAGTAAGTGCATAGTAATAGCATGTTCCACAAAATACTGCTGTGCCACATATTAAGAGAGCACCAGCCTGAAAGAAAAGAGAAAGTATTAATGATCCCTTAAATTTACATACAGTGTACAGTCGCAGCAAATAGTCCTTGACCAGTCAGTGATGGAAAGCTGTGACCAACGTAGGAGCGTCCGAAAACTTGAAACATTTATACCCATACTATTATCAGGCAGCTGACTGAAGCAACAAAACCACATGTTCACAGTTTGAAGCAGCTGGCCGCACCTTTCCAACACAGGCTGGTCAAGGACTATCTGCCGCGACTGTACATACCGTATATCAGCTGCAAATAATATCATTTTCAGACAAAAACATAAAGCATGGTCCCCTTCAGTCTTTATAATTGGCACTTCTCTTACTGTACAAAGCAAATATTGCTTATATTGTATATGACCTGTACACCATGAACCATTTACCCTCACAAAACGGTAGTGTTTCAGTCTCGGCTGTCAGCAAAGGTAAACAATGAAAAAGGTACCCAACCCCTGAGTTCCCAAAGATGTAGCCAGGAAGCAGCTTTGGAGCAAGTTTTACTGACATATGCCCTTACTGTTGCCAATCCCCTTACCATAAGGGACCCCCTAATTAAGTTTTAAAGTTTATTAATTAAATTTTTTTTTTTTTTTTTCAAATCCAAGAGGTATCTAATTACCAAACTGTTACTGCATGACAATGTAAACATAATCAGTACAACCATCAGTACTTACCAACTTTGGTCGCTTACAAAGGGGAACTCCCAGTAGGGCTAGCGTATGCAAGAAGTGGTACCTATTTGCAGTTTCATACACCTGCTTCAGTTCCTCTGGGTACTCTCTTCGGTAAAATACTGGGATAGAAAAAGTAAAGTCCCAAATCATCACAGAATTCTGTGTAAATAATTATTTATCACATTTAGATATCATTTGAAAAAAAAATCAATAACTGTGATAGTAGAAGTGTTGACAGATGAGGGAATATTGTACTGTATCATTAGATTCTCATGAAATGATTTAACTCTGCTAGTAATGTCAGGTGTAAACTGAGTTATAAAACAAAAGCCACACACCTCTTCATTCTACCATACTAGAGTCCACAACAGTCCCTGGTTTCACTAGACAGTTTGATATAATATACTGATACATAACAAGCATCCATCCATTCATGTCACAGGTACAGTACTTTGGGGCTACATATAAAAAATCTATCCAATTCAGTAAACCATACAAAATTGAAGATGAAATAGACTAACCGTGAGCACCGTATGCACCAAGAGCAACTGCAGATGCCCCCGAGATACCAGCCACACGAACGAACCAACGAGCATATGAAGGAATGTTCAGCATGTTTGTTGGTACAACTTCTACAATCTTCTCTGTAACTCGATGGCTGCCGTATCCCTGATTAAATAAAAAAAACCATTTTATTGTAAACACTGAACAGTAATAGTACTGTAGTTGGCCAATCACACAATTTCTTTTTTCACAGCACCAACTCTTCTAAAACACAGGAGTCCATTAACGCTCAAAAGACTACTTAAAAAGAACCTTGATGCTACATATTGGTAAGAGAACCACCAATCTGAAGACTTGTTATTGTCAGTCATGCTACCTGTTTGGAGATCAAAACTTTTCAATAAAAGAGAAGCTTTCATCTGCTTCTTGAAGGACTCGGTGGAGGTTAATTGCCTCATTGAAAGTTGAAAGTTAGTGAATTATACACGGTATATAACTTAGGGGTCATAATTTTATAGGAAAAATATGATCAGAGAAAGATGACTGGAGTATGGCTACAAATTCATCAAGGAACAAAGGGTTAAGTGTCACCTTGCAATGGCACAGCCTTCTTGTCATCCACATTTTAATGTTTGTCAATAGAAACTTCATCTTTGTCCTAGGGTTCTTTAGGTTAGTTAATCTAATATAATTTTACATATTGTACTGTCAGCAAAGAAATAAGTAAATTGCTAGCAGAAATTGCATAAATGACAACAACATAAAGTACCGATAACATAATCTTTAGGGTCACTATTTACAAATGCAAAAATCACTCTTAAGTTAAAATATTGTTGGTAAATATTCATTCATGGCAAGGACTGGGACCTGGCACGGTTTCAAAATCATAACAGCTCATACTAATAAAATACAAAACCATTAACTGCTTTGAAATGAGTCTGAAACACTGAGTTAAGGTCAGTAATGCAAACCTACCAATAAGTGCAAACTCTAAGATGATTTGTGAATACTGGCCCAGGTTTACAACATATAGGACCAATACTGTATAACTAGGTAATGTATCTCAAGTTATAGGTCCCGCAGAGGGCTGCTCATGGGCAGCATAATATGCGGGAGATTTAGGGATCCAGGGGAGGATTAGGAAGGGGGTTAGGATGAGGGTGGATTGGGTCAGGGACTGTGGGTTGAGGATTAGGATTGGGGAGCTAATGATTGGTTATCCTATTTCTAAACGTGTCAAGAGTGGGGCTATTAACTACGCGAGATGGGAGACGATTCCACTGTTGGATGCTGTGGGGAAAGAATGAGTGCCTAAATATATCAGTGCTTGTCTGGTATGTATGGTATCTTAAGTTGTGGCTGCCTCTAGTGCAGTGTTTCCCAAACATTTTTAGTCGTGACCCTGAACACAAATTTATTTTGGCCTGGCGACCCTCAATGACGTTTTATATTCCACAATTATGATGTTACTAATTATGTTTGAATTAGTTTTACCTCTAATCTCTCTCTTATTTATTTATTTATATGTTTTATTAATTTTGTAGCCATCCCGCGACCGTCAGGAACACCCATGCGACCCTCATTTGGGTCCCGACCATGGGTTTGGGAACCACTGCTCTAACGTTAGTGGATCGTATACTTGTAGGGTGTAGATATGTGTCTTTGTCTATGTCAACTAACTTGTTTGTGATTTTGTATATCATCTGTTGTCTGTGTATCTGTCTTCGTGTTGCTACTACTTTTGTTCACTTATGCAATAATACTAAACCGTAAATGTATAGTTCACTTACGCAATAATACTATATAATTAAATTGTAAATGCTGAGTATTGCTAACCTAGTGATGGAAGAGCACTGTTGGTAATCTGGAGCAAATGATTCCTCCAAACTATTCCAAGCAACAGAACACCATTATTTTAAACTTGAACTTGAATTTTTGTTCATAGACTCCCGTTTCCTCCTGACATACTTTGGAGGAATCAAGGAACTTTAATATAAACAAAAGTGAATTACCGTCTTATGATGGTCACTCCAAATCAGATCTACTCTCGTTTCCTATCATACTTTGGAGGAATCAAGGCACTTCAATGTAAACAAACAAAAGTGAATTATTACCCCTTTATGATGGTCACTCCAAATCAGATCTGCTATCCTTTTTGGGCAGCGTGTCACCTCTCGAGTCACGGGGTTGTTCCAAAGCCAACTGTAACCGTCCCCAACCATTACCACCTTAATAACAACCTATACGTCCCCTAAGAAATAAATGGAGACACGAACAATAAGACTCCTGCAGTCACTCCACTCACGGCAGCGATGTTTCTTTCTTGTTTCTGTAACGAGCAGTGTAGCCAGATGGGATAGAGGAATACTCAGTAGATTTTACCCCAAAAAACCACTGTGTAGGTTGGGATAACTTTCCGGTATATTTTCATTATAGCTCGTATGGTACTTTGATATACTGTATATATTTAAAGACGGGTATATTTAGATAAACACATAAATAATATACTTTCACCTCATTTCTTCTTTAATTTGTTACGAACTTACGATTATAATAGTACACCTTGATCAAGATACAATGCATTAGTGAAATGGAGATTTATTTTATGCAACCTATACGTAATGTAAGGCTGTAGATTGGGCTGGTTGGCACTGCTGCAATTAAGGTTCAATAAAGGTTATACATAACGTAAATATGTACTATATATACTTACAGATGCACAAATATTGAAAGAACACGAGGGATATTTAAATCATGGACCTCACACCACCAAGCCCCCTTCACAAAATGATGCAACACGCTATTTGAGGCTTTATTTTTAAATCTACACCAAATTAACCTTCCCAACAGCATATATAGGTAAAGGTACAGAAGTGGACCTTACTGTATAATAGATATTTTACTGTCATTACCCTCTATTTCCGACCATTCTAAGACACTTTTCTTCTATGGTTTTTCTTCCTCAAATGCCCCATTTACAAGATAGGGCATATTCAAATGGGGCATTTTGAAATTAGCCTGACCTGACCTAACCTAACCTAGACCGCATCAGACTACCGGGACCTAACCTGGGCAAACTACCGGGAAATAATCGTGATAAAGTACAATAAATGACAGGGGTAAAATACTGGGACCCAGCCGGATCTGGCAACACTGCTGAATTCAGGTCCACTTCTGTACTAATACCCATATATATATATATATATATTCTCTAGACTTACAGGTGCGTGGGTGTAGGTGTTTGATAAAGGTACAGCCCAGAAACCTGCCAACAAGTAATATTATTACCACAAATCTGCCTTCGAATGTATAAAGCCCCTGTTCGATTCCTGTCCAGTGTCCACTCTGGCGATGGACCATAAACTATAATATCACTACATATGTATATGCAGTAGAAAATGGTAACAGAACTACTGAACTAATAATGTATCTTTTTTTGGTATTTATTGAAAGAATTACCGTTTTGCAGCAGTGTTGCCAGATCCGGCTGGGTCCCAGTATTTTGCCCAAGTCATTTATTGTACTTTATCAAATTATCACGATTATTTCCGGGTAGTTTGCCCAGGTTAGGTTCCGGTAGTCTGCCCAGGTTAGGTCCCGGTAGTCTGATGCGGTCTAGGTTAGGTTAGGTCAGGTCAGGTAAGGTCAGGCTAATTTCAAAGTGCCCCATTTGAATATGCCCTATCTTGGAAATGGGGCATTTGCGGAGAAAATGCCATAGAAGAAAATAGTCTTAGAATGGTCTAAATAAGTGGGTAATGAAGGTAGAAAAAACGTACGCAATAACGGTAATTCATTCAATATTTACCATATTTTTTCCCTATAAATTATACAATTTTAAAATATTAAGTACCGTATTTGAACAATCCCTCAAAAAAATCCACAAAATAACTTCCTCCCACGACACCCCCCCCCCCCCCACGTGGCCTTATTAATTACTGTTTCCCTAGATTTAGGAAAAAATCCCACAAAGTGGCAATACTGTATCACATCAACAGCCAGGAAACTCTGGACACCCCTGCCGCTAACGTGTATTATTATTATTATGATATTGTTGTTATTACCACTATTTTGGTAAAAGGCAAGTCAGGGTTGTAGGAGGCCGAGGCAGGACTACCTTAGTTTGTTCATTTATGGGATGGCAACCAATACATTCCCAGTGGTGGTAAGGTATGGGTTCATGCAACTCGCATATAATATAAACATTTACCTACAAAGGCACTCTTACGTAACTGACCTTTTAGTGAATAAGATAAGTGTTCTCACAAATGATAAGGAAAAAATATGAAACAAGGAATTCTCAATTCCATATTTTGCTTTTGTGCTTTATTTACAATATTGCAAATGTGGTTAGACCATACTACAGTATTAAGATATTTAAACATACTGTATTTATATCTGACTTTATGTGGTGCCTTGCTCATGATCAAAGGGGTTAAAAAAATACTTATCAATTTCCAGACAAGTGTGCAATCCAAGCAGATAGGTACTACTGTTGACAACATTTCTTTCCACTCAGGGGTGACTCATACTGTTATCTCAGCATTGTTTTCATGTACTCTTATGATATTATTGCCTTTATTTGTGTGAATGTTTACTGGAAGTTAGAAGCCATGTCTTAATTAATATACAGGTACAGTACTATATAAGGAAAATATACAGCTCACTATTAGAGAAAAGCAGTCAAATGTTTACTAAAGTCACACCTATGTGGAAAGAAACTTTTGTTCGCAATAGTACTTTGTGATAGGATATCCTATAGGTGCTAGGGTACTCAAGATGGCATTACCACACACTTGACACTACACTAGAGTACATTATCACTTAATATTAACATTAAATATCAATTTTATACACAGGCCATTAACTTGTTACACTTCTGACTACAGGGAGTCTGGGGGCATATTTTATAGTTACCGGTATGAAGAGTACTTCATAAAGTGTGGATACAATACAGGTACATGTACATAATTCTATACAACTTTTTGCCACTTTTCCTCCTCTAACCACCTGGTGTAGCTACAACTCGAGTACCAGTTCACACTTTTACGATGTCAGCTGACTTCATTCAGTAATTATGATTTCATCCTCTTGTGTAAATGATGGAGGGAATCTGAGGGATAATGGAATATTGGCATGTTGTTTCCAGCATGTCAGGACTTTGACAAAGGTAGCACTTTCATAAAATGTTATATTAAAATATTTTTCTGTGTTAGCAATGCAACATTTCACAATGTTGAAAAACACTTTGTAAGTGGTTTAGCCTTAGTATACATTAGTATACAATGGTACTTTTCAGGTAAAAATTGCTAATTAAAAAATAAAATTGAACAGACAGTAGATTACCTTATAATGTACCGCTAAAATAAAACTGATAGATTATGACAATGGAAAATTTTATGGCATCAACTACATGTGATGGATGATTGGTGTATATCATAGGTACACAACACAAGATGAAGTATATACGAGGGTTAATAAAGAAAGGACGTTCACTACCTGTATGCATTAAAGAAAAAAACACGATGGTAAAAGAGTGCACCTCAGCATTTATGAGCGAGTAGTCTGCACTAGTACAAATTCTATCCCATAAAAGAAAGAATGACGAATATATTGGTAAACAGCTACACTGAATTATTAAACTGAAATACTATAAATATATACTATGTACTGTACACTAAAGGTACAATTTGAAGTTGGAAAAGAAAGCAAATTATTTAATCATATGGGACTGAAATATACAACTTCCAATACAGTACTGTATATTTTTTCTGCTGTCAAATCCCATTATAAGGCCTCATGGGGGAGTAAGTGAAAAGGAAGGTCAGAAACAAGGTTGAAAGGGTGATTTTAAACAAATATCATGGAGATTAGTTTCATTTCATTGAAAATTTCCTACGTTATACTGATAATACTGAAATAGATATACTGTATAATTAAAGATCGATTGAAATTTCTTGAAATTACCACAATAAAATGCAATTCTAAAACAGAATGCAGTAATAACTTGACACACCGTACTGGAATACCATGTACAGTTGGACACATGAATGGGTGGTACAGCCCAGGTGAAAGATACTTGTCCCATTTGAGTAACTAGTGTCTATTATCAGGTACTTGCTTTTTATTACCATCCTCAATACTGACTTCTGCCCCTGATGTCTCCTATTTGGCACTACGGAACTTGATATTGGGAGAAATTGACCATCTTTCACTTAGGCTGTACCACCCATTCATGTGTCCAACTGTACCTTGCTGTGTAAGACCGAGTTGTCCTCAATTTGCTGCATACAATTTTTGTACACACTTGTACTTTTGTATGATTGTGTTTTATTCTTTCACCTTCAAGGGACACAGGTACTGTACAAAATTCCAAAGGCTACATTCTACAGGAAGTCATAAGGATGCTAATAGTCTCTTTCTAAAAAGAGCTTGTGTGCATTATCATTAGTATTGAAATTTAAAAACTGACAAACCTTAAAATGGTTAAAAGATATTTCCTTTGGATTTGCATATATTTTAAAGTAAAAAAATTCTTAGCTGCATCATGGATGTGTGGGTCTACAGGAGTCTGTCCGATTGACCAAAAGAGGAAAAGAGAAAATTGAGTGTAGTCTGAAAGACTATGCAAGTGAGGAGATATGGTGTTTTTTAGTTGGTCTTACTATCAATCTGTATTGTCAATAGGAGGAAAATCTTGGAGGCTACCTTTCAAGTGATATGTTGTCCTGGAAGTGTGGTATAGTATCTTTCATTGGATGAAGCATTATGCTTGTACTGTACTTATAGTTCCATTCAATACTGCTATTACAGATGTCATACAACAACTGCTCAAGAAACAATGGTGACATTCAGAGATATTTTGTTTACTCTTTTTCCAAAGTATGTTTGCTCAAGTAGTGTAAGTTTGTTTCCATCAATTATCAGAGATGCCTTGCAACAATGAAACTGTTTTGTCTTTGTCAGTGTAGCAAGTGCCTAGCACTGCTTTATATAAGTCTTTCCTGCCTATATAAACAAATGATTCTTTTGATAAAGTAGACTAGTGCTACTAAACTCAGTATAAACAATGAACAACTGTACACATAACTTAAAAGATATTTATTAGATCAAGGAAGAATGAATGAACTGCAGCCTTCTTTAATACTGCAGTATCATTCAAACTCATAAAATAATAATCATGATGCTCATCACTGCTATGATTGTTGCTGCTGTTGCTGTGTCTGTTGTTGTTGTGGTTGTTGCTGCTGGGTCTGTTGTTGTTGTTGCTGTTGTGAGCGCTTAGCAAGAGCAGCTAATTTCTGTTGCAACTGTAACTGAGTACTAAGACTACTCAGCGATCCTGGTTTCAGGAGCGCCTGCTGGAGCTGTGAAAAAAAAAATATATATTTCAGACAACAGTGCTGTACTCAAATAAATATCATATTACTATTTCAACTACTGATGCTTTTAGGTGTTGTTGGCTTCCTATCAAGAAGGCTCCAATAATTTTCCAGGACAAGAGCTCATAGGTTATGGATCTGCTGGGTGGGCCTAGACACTGGGGTGTTGACCATCCTTTTTAGCCTGACGAGATGAAACTGCCAAATCTTATAACTGATCTGGATTGATTGGAGGCTTTGATTTCCAAGTGAATGACATGAAAGTTTAATTTACATTATTACTAGGAATTATCTATGGCAGCACATTATGTGACTTGAAGTAACTATTGATAAATGAAACATAAATTATTAATATATGTAAGATTTCTCACAAACTTTTGCTCATGAAAAAATGCAACTTTTCAGAAAAGCCTAATTTTAAAAAATGTGCAGTAACTTTGTATTTGTAAGCTAACCTGTTGCTTGCTGGCAGTGAGAGCAACAACAGATGCCTGTGATGTAGTGGCATGTCCAGATGCTATGCTGCCTTCTCCTCCAGACATGACCGTCCCAGTGCCCTGTGTGCAAACAGTGAGTAGAAGTTAAACATGCCAAAAATGACTCTGCTATAGATATACTGTCCAATAAGAGGTGCACTTTGGAGGGAATAGTCTCTGTTATTGCATTATTATGGAATGAGGTCAACATGGTCAAGTAACAACACTGTATGAAGAGGAGATTCACAACAGCTTCTTCAGATCTTGGGGACTGAATTGTGAGAATTAACAGGAAGAAATAGAGCAAATGATGTTTTAATACAAGTCTAATGATAGTAACTAAAGAGAGAACTATAGAACGAAGGGAAAGATACAGCCACTCAATATGCATGACATTAATGACCCTGCCATTGATGATCTGATACACAGTATCTTCATAAATTAGTTATCCAGCAAATTAAACTTGTGCCATGTTCAAATAATTTGGTTGTTCATTTGAAATCCTTAAATTTACAGAAAATATGTCCTGACACACTGCTAACGAGGAAAAAAAATGGAGAGTCATTAAGTTGTGAGTCAGTGAATGGTATTGCAGTTTCCTTCTCTTCACTCTTTAAAATTGTATCAAAACCAACTTTCTTCATGTTAAAAAAATTTAAATAACAAGGTGAACTACAGCGGATTACAAATAGCATACTGTACTGTGAAACTGAGGAACATTTTACACAACTCAACCCAATATACAAAACATAGAATTCTTACCCCAAAGCCAAATATTGTAGGTGGTTTCAATTCACATTAACCATATACTGTACAAGAAAACTCCTTTTCTTGCTGCCACTACTTCGTAATAACAACTGGAATTTGTCCTACAAGCATGTTACTATATAACTATGAGTAAAATTAACCTTCCTACAAAATCATTGCTTTTACTTTCTGAAATGAATACACAGTAATCAGCATTGTAAAATATTGAAAACTCAGTTCTATGATCATAAAATTTTGATCAGGTGACATCTACAAATACAAACATGCTGTCATTCTTGCCAACATCCATGCACATTTCCCTTACTTTAACAAAACAATGATGTGTACATTAATAAGACCACAAAATACCACATATAAGGCGAAATTTCTAATAAACTAATGTGCAGTACATATGCAAATATACAGAAAGCTGACTATTCAGTCCATTGGAATCACGAATACAAGCACTGGATGTGAAGTGGAGGTAAAAATAATAATAAAAACAAAAATAAATATAGAAATAAAAATAAAAATAATAAACTACTAGAATGATATCAGCTGACTGACCTACCTGGCCTGTTTGCAATGCCACCTGAACAGTCTGTTGAGATAGGGTGGCAGTGGTAGTGCTGCCTGATGATGCTGCTGCTGCTGCTGCTGCTGCGGCTGCTACTGCTGCTGCTGCTGCTGCAGCTCCACCACCACTACTACCACCACTACCACTGCCACTCCCACCCCCACTACCACCACTAGCACCTCCGCCACCACTGGTGGTACTGCCACCACGCACGGAAGTAAACAACTGGCCTCCCACACCCTGCACCTGAGGCAGTCCAAGTATGAACACAAGCACTCAACTAAGCTACTTCACACAAAATTCTTTTACCTCACATACCAACAGGTACAAGTCACCACTAAGGTTATGGTATCTAAAACCTTAAAGTTACAAATGGTTTCAAGTTTTAATTAATTCAATAATTTACAAAAATATTTTAACTCTTTTTAACTTTATACACCAAAACAAAACTAGCTATACAGTACTGAAGACTGGCAATATGTTACACCAATTACTTTTATGTTATGAATATTGAATGCAGAATTTTAATAAAACTATAATCAACTACTGCACTGTAACTACTTTTTACACATAATATATTGTACAGATAACCCTTCTTATAGATTGTTCACTATGTCATTTCTCTGTTATTATTATAATTCCTTATAATTATGATTTACACTCTTTTTTTATTTCAAGGTTTCACTGGTCTGATGGCAAGCAATCACTTTTTGCTTAACTAATTCCTTACACTCCCTAAACTAAACCTCACAAATTTTCAAATTCCCTACATACTCAAGTCTCCAATCATAATACAGTATATCATTTCACACCGGCTACTGCATGGCTCCCCTCCTATTACCAATCCCCAGCCACAGGCTACACAACCCCACAGCACCCACTACACTACAAGGCAGGACATTAACACACACCAAGGATCATTAAAACAACACCAGGCACACCCCAAATCAGTGTCCAGAGACATATCCATATTAACATCACACACCATTCAATTCAGTCACTCAATAACAATGTACTCAGCTGTTTGCTCCCTTCCCTGGGAAACAGGGTACACCTAGCCAGGCTGTGCCTTGTCAGAAGAAGCTGAATGGAGCTATCACAGAAGCCAGTCCTGGATGTATCACAGCACCCCACACTATTAAGATATGGAAGACAGCACTGCATTGCACACTGTACCTCGCCAACAACACAACTTAGAGCCTGACCCAGGCCACAGCCTTCTTCAGGGACTTTGGGCTGCTCAGCCAGACAGCATGAGGAACATCATCAACAACTCCAATAACTGTTTACATTTCTGGTCATCAACTTTCACTATCCATTTAACTCCACAGGTTGAGAGTCCAGAAAATCATGGCACAGTGTTCTCTGTACTCCAACTTTCTGTTTAAACAAAATAATTATTTACAGTTCATAAAATAATCTCAAAGCATACCTGCAACACAGGAATTGATGAGGAGGTTGCACCCTGCTGTCCAGTTGACTTAGCTAGCTGGGCTGCAAGTTGTGAAGAATTCAGTTGACCTGGAAAGCAGTAGTTTTGGGTTTAACCAGTACCGAAGTGCTATGATGATAATCTGTGAAAATGATGAAACATGCATGTTTCATACCATATTCTAGGAAAAAATCTAAGTTATATTATCTTATTTTACATTTTATAAACTGATCAAATCAACACTAACTCTTTTACAGCCTATTTCATCATACTATAAACTGATGTAAGAACTCACTTATAGGTAGCTGAACCACTTGGCCCTGTTGTAGTGTGGGCTGGCTGGCTATCATTACTGTGGCTGCTGAGGTCACAGCTGTGGTACCAGATACTTTTGTAGCCACCTGGAGTGAACAAATGCATTCACTATTGATGACATTACCAAAATAACTTTAAGAAAAAACAGCACTGACAGTTGGAATTCAAACCCAACTGGCTGGGCAGTGTATGCTTCATTATTTTAATTCACAGTGTTGTGAAAACTGACTATTCAAATTAAATATATTTTTACTGACACTAGCAGGTGATGGAGAAGAGAGAATGACTCCAGTAGAGCTGCTGACAGGAACATTGAGAGAGAGTGATATGGGCACTGCTAGACCAGGAATGGTGACCTGAACATTCTGGAGACCACCAAGGTTTGTAGTCAAGCTCTGTAGACCTGCGACATTGAGACCTGGGGTGAGAAATAACAAACACACTAAGACTCTTATGCCAAGTAATACCTTGTATGAAAAGGAGATTCAACAAAAATTAATATATTACTATACTCCGTTAATTTATACTTGTCCAGCCAGGGTATGAATGGAGGTCTCTGATTGGCTGCCATGATGCTGGTCTTCCTGCCCACCTCTGCAAACAGCCATGCACTAACTCTGCATTTGCAAGACGACATATCTCTAATAATTTACGTGTAGCTCGGCTATTATTTAGGTTATGAATATTTGTCTTACACCATTAAACTTAGCATTAAATTTGAAACTTAAACACGTTTTCCAAAACATAATACAGTCCAAATAAAAAACATTATCGCGAGTTTAAGTCAAAACACGGCTTGCAAATGCTTATACAACTTTTTGCATTAAGTTATTTTTTTCCGTATCCATATGATTTATGTATAAATATAACATTCATTCTCATACAAAATTTTCTTGTGAACATGACAGTGACATCAGGTTTTAGATAAATATAAATATATCAGAGATACGATATGTTTAATGGGAAGATGTCATTCCCGATTTCAAACAAGGTTTATATAAAATTCATTTATTTCTTTTATTTGCCAGTATAGGTTTCCTTCAAACATATTACGTTATATGTTGTTAGATAAAGTAAAGCGGGTATCACACGGGCACTTTTTCCGACGACATCGTGTCGTGCGACACGATTTTCGACGACATGTCGCGGGAAACGGGAGATTTCGGACGATGAGGTGTCCACGGAAATTATCGAAAACTGTCGGGGATTTCCTGCGACAGGGAGAAAGTCGTTGAAAGTCTATAGTGAATAATATTGTATGGAATATATTATTATCGCATATTATGATTTAAGTAGTGTTAGGTATCATTATTTGAATATAGAAATTGTATTCCTAGATCTTATATATTATATACACCGAATTTAACTGTTAAATATGAGCATGGAACATTGATTTGTTTCGGGGTTTGTTTATTACATTTCTGCTTTTGCCTGCCGCCTGGTCCAAACCTCTTTCCTCTTTCTTCTTCTTTCAAAACAATTGTACATGCTCCAACAACTAAAATTGCTTGGTTAATGGCGTCCATCCTTGGTGATTTGGCTTTTGTGACAGAGTGTTTTGGTTGTCCCGCCACCCGCGTGGTGTCGTCGGTCGTCGTTGTTGTCTTTCTTGAGAATTTGCCGTGTGCTATTGTTTCCCGTGACATGTCGTCGAAAATGATGTCGCAGGAAAAGAGCGACCGTGTGATACGGCCTTAAGGCTTACCATGCATAACATACGAAGGAAAGTATTATATATATGTAATTAGAGAAAAAAAGAAAGACTGCAAATGGAGCAATAAGCCTACTTCACGCCACAGCCAGCTTGGCACTGGGTGAGGGGGGAAGGGTCTGTACAATATGTGCTGTACCTTTGATCCCACAGGCAGTTACAAGAGCACAAGTTGCCAATTGTCCATTTCTTTCTTCTTTTTCTCTAATTACATATATATAATATTTTCCTCCCATATGACATGCATGACAAACCACACTGTATATAATAATGTATAACATATTCTGTTTGTAGGAAACTTATAGTGGCAAATAAAAGAAATAAAATATTTTTATATAAACCTTGTTGAAATCGGGAATGACACCTTCCCATTAAACGTATTGTATTTCTTTTATATCTATATTTATCTCAAATCTGTTGTCACTGTCATATTCACAAGAAAATTGTGGATAATAATGAGTGTTATATGTATATATAAATCTTACTGATTCAACAAAAAGCAGTAAAATGCAAAAAGTGGTATAAATATTTTCAAGCCGCATTGTGGGTTAAACTCGCAATATATTTTTTCTTTGGGCTGTATTATATTCTGGAAAACATGTTTAAGTTCAAAATTTAATGCAGAGGGTAATGCTATAAAAAAAATATACATAAACAATGTAATAGTCGAGTTACACGTAAATTAATAGAGATGTGTTGTGTTACAAGTGTAAAGTCAATGCCAGCGTCACGGCAGCCAATCACAGAGCTCCATTCATATCTTGGGCTCAGCTCAACATGGACTCCGTCGAGCGGCTGGATAAGTAAAAATAAACGGAGTATATCTGTATTGCTACAACAAACCTACAGTACACCACCAAGGATCTGAATATCATGTATCTGAAATACTGTACATGTACTTTTAGGTTTCCTGTCACTTAATAAGGGCTACAAGACTACTGCACCATCCAAGTTACCTTTCTAAGGAGTTACCTTAGGTACTCACTTTACTGACCAACCCTGTAATGGCTGATGGAGACCTGGGTTAATTAATGCCAGCTGCCCCTGTTAGGATTCAAACCCACAACAATTGGGCAGACAACATAGCAGCCAGTACAGTAATGCTGACCAATCAGGCATTCAGGCCAGTCATGTACAACTAAATCAACTTATTTCTACATATTTAATTTTTCAAATGCAGGGTTTCATGTTGGAACTGCAATCATATTTGAATGAAAGATTTATTTTAAATGCTAACATAAGGATGATGATCAAAGTAGTATTAAGAGATTTTCATACCTGGGAGATTAAGACTAGCAATATTGACATTAGGTGGTGGACCACCACTGCCGCTGTCACTGCGTAAGACAGCTGCTGCTGCTGATCCTCCTACATTGCCTTGTCCTGATGAGCCACTGCCAGTCCCCACTTTCACTACACCATCCTAAATCAAAAAGTACAGTACAGTCATTGTTAAAAATTACTAATGGTGAGCTCTTGAGCTTTGTATCAGGAATAATATGTAGGTGATTCTCCTTGCCTATACAGTATTCAATATACCCAGTGATGCATTGACATATTAATTAAGTTTTGCCAAACAATTATACCTTGAATCTTAGAGCTTATCACATAGGAAAAAGTGACAGGACTTTACAAACCTCAATTGTTCCCCATTAATATAGTCAGGAGGAAAGTGAAACAGAATTTGGTGTGAAGCTAGCTTTTGCTTGCCAATAAAGCTATATATCATCATAAGGAGGGTGAATCATACTTACCTATTCTAGCCATAGAGGTAGTCCATATGGCTCACACCTTCAAGTATCTAATCCCATTATTACACTATTCATAAATTGTATTTCTACTCCACCTTGTTAGATGCAGCAGAAGGAGTGGCAACAGAACTTGATGACTGAGCAGAGAGACGGTCCAGTAGGGATGGTCCACCTCTCTGTGGCGCTGGGTTGTCTGCTGATGGTGTGCCTATTGGACAATCAGTTAAGGGTATACTGTAGTATATTTTTGATACATTTGAGCGCCTTGATTCCTCCAGAGTATGTCAGGATATAAAACCAGTTTAACAAAAATAATGGTGCCATGTGGATTGGAGTACTTTGGAGGAAGCAGTAGCTCCAGATTTACCAGCACTAAACTTCACCCTTAAGTTACAGTAACTGTGCTTTCCTTATTCACCAAAAAACACTAGTGATAGCAAAATACAGTGTGAATGGCCTAACAAGACATGTCCCTTCAGAATTCACGCTCTTCTCTCTTGAACTAACCTTGTACTACATCCCACTCTTGTTTCTTCTCACCTTCCTGTCTTTTGTATGATTGGTGTTGTCTCTGCTATTGATCTTTTATATAGAAATGTGGACTCATTTTAATATTGCATTACATACTACATAGAAATGAATTTCATAACGGACATACAAATAAATGCGCATGATGACACTGTTTCGGAATATGCTGCTTAGTCTTACCTGCCAACAGTTGCTGCAATCCAGAAACATTAAGAGAAGATGTTGATGCTTCAGTAGATGAAGATTTTGAATGTGCTGTTGAATCAGTTATGCCTCCAACAAGACTCACAACCTGCAGTCATAGATAAGCATAAGTAAATCTTTAGTTTAGTATAGTTTTTAAACAAAATATCAACAACCACATCCATTATCAGTGTGCATCCTTTGTTAATAACTGTATTGCAAACTGAATATCAACATTAATATTACATTGCATTATAAACTTGGATGAACATACTTGTGGTCTAGGAGCAGAGACAGCCTGTGTGCTCACTGGTATTGAACCCTTCAGTAATGCTGTTAGTGATGGCGTGGATGGCTGGAAAAAAAAAAAAATATATGAAACTGATTATAAACATTGCTCCTGCTATCATTACCATAAACCTTCCATACAAAGTAATGAAGACTGAAAAGCATATACCGTATGACACAAACTTTAGTTCAGCTTAGGCATCCTATGACAACAGATGACTAGGGAGGTGAATGTAAATAACTGTGAGACAAACCTGAGTCTTAGGGATGGCTTGGGAGTACGCTGTCACACTACTACGATTCAGTTGTGTCGTCAGTGATGGCAAGGATATCTTCGTTCCTCCAACACCTACAATATCATTCAATATAATTTAAAAAAGTCTACAGTAAGTCTCTTGATTATATTTTATGGCATACATATGACAGTATGCCTATATAGGACAGACAATCCTCTAATTACATATAATCAACATACAGTTATCGATTACAACCTGTTGATTGACACGTGAGAAGTTTCACAAAAGCATAAAAATATACCGTATTGTATATTGTTTTGAGCTGCATGGTAAATATGTAATTTACAGTACACCTATATGCTATATACAGTTGCCCCAAAACTTTCTGTTACTACTCCTATTGAAAGTTCAAGGAGGGGTTGGTACTCCTGTCTCATGGAAGAGACAGTAAAGTTGACAGTTTTTATATTTAATAGTGTTTTTTTGTTTTTTTTCACAAGAATTGTAAATCACATGAAGCAATGAATGTTGTTTGCATGGAATATGAAAAACTAAAAATTTTATATGTAAACAAACCTGTTTTGACATCAACTGCTAATTTGGTGGCACCGGTAATACCTCCAGCCACCCCAGCCATTCCTGCAGCTGTGGCAGTTCCTCTTCCAGCCAGAATGTTCGTGAGGTTGGCACTCCTTGCCACCACAACCTGATGGCCACCTGTTCAAATACATTCAAACAATGTATGACATCAAATTCAATGTAATATATTATCTATCATACTTTTTTCACTGCCTAATTCATCACTCTTCCTCTTAAAGTAGAATACTTCTCATTTCTGTAGGAATCTTCTTCCCTGAACAGTCCTCTCTTGAATCTATTCATTTTTTATTTTGTACTATGCCTGGAAATCACTGCTACTGCATGCTTTAAATGATAAACCTGTTACTAATATTTCCTTCTTTTTGGTCAAATGACATAAACTAAATCAGTGGCACTTACAAGAAGAAAAAGGCATGAAGTATTCAATACAGTATTGTTGATGCAGAATACTGTAAGCAATATGATAAACATTACTTAAATCACTTTAAATGTCTTTCTTTCTATCTATCTATAGCTCTGACGCCTCGTTCCCTCCGGGAACTCCCCCCAAGGGGGTGGCCACGGCAGAAGTGTCTCCAGTTCTCCCTGTTCCAACACTCCCTCCTTACTTGTTCAAGCCCTACTCTGCCCCTCATATTTCTCTCCTTTACATACTCTTCCACTCTGTTCTGCCATCTGACCGGAGGTCTGCCTCTCACACCAGGTCCCAAAACTTCACTTCCATACACCTTCTTTACAAACTCCTCGCATTGCATTCTCTCCACATGTCCAAACCATCTCAATGTATCACGTTTCACTCTCTCAACCACTCCACACTCAATGCCAATTGCCTTCTCACTCATACCACATCTCTCATACACACTCTCATTACTTTCTCCATCCCATCTAGTAAGTCCACATGCTCCTCTCAAGTAACTCATTTCCACAGCACCTACTCTAGACTGATGCGCCCTACTCCATGTCCATGTCTCCGACGCATATGTCAGTGTTGGCAGGATTATACTATTTCGTAGTCCCCTTTTCACTTCCATACTCACACTTCTACCCTTCATAATCTTCCCCAGTGATCCTATGACCTGTCTACCCTTCACTGCTCTCTCCCTAATTTCTCCTTCCATACTTCCATGTTTACACATAACTGTACCCAGGTACTTAAACTCCTTCACTTCCTCCATCCTCTCGCCCCTCAGAGTTATCTCACACTTCGTCCCAGTTGGTACAGCCACTCTGTAGGGTGTAGCAAAGTCAATCACTTCAGTTTCTGCTCTTTCAAATACCATCACTTTACTTTTACCTAAATTCACCTTCAGTTTCCTTTGTTTACACACAGACTGAAATTCGTCCACCACTCTCTGTAAATTCCTTTCATTCTCAGCCATCAGCACAGTGTCATCTGCAAACAAACTTGCCACCAGGGACCAATTTGCTTCATTCAGCCTCAACTTCACCCCCAGACCATTCACTTTGGCTTTCACCTCTCTCATACAACCATCCATATATATATTGAACAACCATGGTGACATAACACACCCCTGTCCCAGCCCTACACTAATATTAAAACTCTCACTTAGATCACCCTCTACCCGTACACATGCTTTTGCACCTGCATAAAAAGCCTCAATGCCTTTCAGCAAAGGCCCCCCAACACCATAAATTCTCAACACCTCTGTCATAGCTTTCCTATCAACTCTATCGTATGCCTTCTCCAAATCCATGAAGGTAGCATACAACTTCTTACCCTTCCCAATATATTTCTCCACTATTGATTTTAATGCAAATATTTGGTCCACACATCCTCTACCCTTTCTGAACCCTCCCTGCTCCTCACTAACTTTATTCCCTGTTACTTCAACCAGTCTTTCAGTAAGAACCTTCCCGTAAACCTTCCCCGGTACACGAAGAAGGCTTATTCCCCTATAGCTACCACACTCCTTACTTCCCTTCCCCTTATACAAAGGTACAATTATGGCTCTCTTCCAATCCTCTGGCACCTCTCCCTGCCTCCAAGCCAATGTACATCTAAGCAACATCCACTCCACCACTACCTCCCCCCTACACTTTAACATTTCAGCAGTTATCCCATCCACCCCCGGTGCCTTTCCCATCTTCAACTTTCCTATTGCTTTCCTAACCTCTTCCCTTCCCAGTGAAGGGTAGACAGGTCATAGGATCACTGGGGAGGATTATGAAGGGTAGAAGTGTGAGTATGGAAGTGAAAAGGGGACTACGAAATAGTATAATCCTGCCAACACTGACATATGCGTCGGAGACATGGACATGGAGTAGGGCTCACCAGTCTAGAATAGGTGCTGTGGAAATGAGTTACTTGAGAGGAGCATGTGGAATTACAAGGTGGGATGGAGAAAGTAATGTGAGTGTGTATGAGAGATGTGGTATGAGTGAGAAGGCAATTGGCAATGAGTGTGGAGTGGTTGAGAGAGTGAAACGTGATACATTGAGATGGTTTGGACATGTGGAGAGAATGCAAGGCGAGGAATTTGTAAAGAAGGTGTATGGAAGTGAAGTTGTGGGACCTGGTGTGAGAGGCAGACCTCCGGTTAGGTGGCAGAACAGAGTGGAAGAGTATGTAAAGGAGAGAAACATGAGGGGTAGAGGAGGGCTTGAACAGGGAGAACTGGAGACACTTCTGCCGTGGCCACCCCCTTGGGGGGAGTTCCCGGAGGGAACGAGGCGTCAGAGCTATAGATAGATAGATAGATTAAGATGCTGAAATCATAGTAAATTTTCAGAATCAATTTATATATACTGCCTTTATTATCGTTCTTGTGTCATTAGTCCCGTCATTAAATGTTTGTTTATTGTTAATGTCTGGTATCTGCTCAGGCCGCTCTTCAAAATACTAAATTGTGATTGGTTTACACTTCCTAAGCACACTTTGATAGGTCTGCTGTTATTGGCTGGAGTATCAAAAGGAGCCTTTTGAGGATTTGGCACAAAATCGCCGAAAGGCACACCAAAGGCGCATTGAAATTTTTTGAGTACAGGAATTGCGCCTTCAGTGAAGGCGTGTTTTGAGTATCCCGCCCCAGTAAAAAGATGAATAAGCTCACCTGATGTCTGCTGAGCTGGCTGTGCAGAGATGAGACTTGTAAGTGCTGGAGTTGACGTCACTGCTATAGGTTTAGTCACCACTGTTACTGACTTCTTAACTCCTCCCTCACCCTGGGTCAGGTTATATAACATTACAATCATCATCAGTTCACCAAAGACTAAAATGACTACAAAAACATTAAATAGAAGACCTTAGTTACTTGATATTATGCAGGTTTTTAGAATGTATTCCTTAATGGACAAATCTCTTCCCAATATTAATATTTTCTTACATGATAAATGACAGTTCATGGAAAGGCTACTTTCATCAAGGCTAAATAAAAATACTCTACCATAATGAAAGAACTTGGGAGGAAGGGGAGTCGAGAATTTCATGGGTTTAAATTGAAAGGGGGAGTAAATGTGATTGTGGTCCATTTCACTAGGTGTTCTAGTCCTCCCATTTTATTTTTTATTTCACTCTCTGGGTTTGTAAAGTAGGGAAATGGAGTCTTGTTGATGATGAATAATACTGTATATACAATAAAATGGTGTAAACAAATAATACTGATATTTCTAAACCATAACTAAACACAATTAAAGAAGACAGTAGTACAGTACAATACAGGTACTTACATTTGAGACAATGATGACATTCTGTGGTGTGTGCGGTGTGACAGTGGTGGCTGAAGCCGTAGGTGCTCCCACACCACCACCACTACCAGCACCTACAGCTACACTCTGCAATCAAACATATCAGTCACTAAACTACTTCACTCTTTCACATACACACATCAAGGTTTTCTTTTTGGAAAAAAAAAAAAAAAAAAAAAAAAAAAAAAAAAAAAAAAAAAAATCTTTTATCAGTCCATAAATGAAGTAGAAATTTTTTATTATTATATTAGAAAGAAGTTATCATGATGTTTTTTTAAGTACAAACAGAGAGTATGAATGGAGACCTGTTGGCCAGTCTGTGTTTGTTGTTGTTGTGGTTGTTGTCCTGTTGATGACTGTTGCTGCTGTACTTGGATCTGTTGCTGCCCTGGCTGTCCTGCCGACTGCTTCAGTATCTCTACATCTTTTTTATCACGGCTCCCTGGCATGTAAGTTGAGTACGCAGCTTGACCAGCAACCTAATATTTGGGAGAGACAAACAGATGTGATAAGTACTTACCTAAAATTTGGGAGAGACAAACAGAGGAGATAAGTCCCTGTTACTCTACATTCCCTTGAGTTTCTTTAAATAACACTTTTATATAAACAGGTTATAGTGGAGTAGACATGATAGATATGAGTGGCTTGCTAATGCCATTCCATTTCATATCATGGAAGGTGATAACATGTGTAAAAGATATTAACAATATATACACCCTGCCCACCCCAAACCAATCTCCAAAAAACACATCCATACTCAAATCACCCACCAATCCATCAAAAAACATAAGAACAACACCCTGCTGCATGCACGACCCCCTGACATCCATCCATCAGAATCATCCCTTCCCCATGAGGACAGAGTCCACCTGGCCAGGTTAAGAAGCGGCCATCATCCAGCTCTTCTGACATATCAAAAGAAACTAGATGGAGCCATCGCAGATACCTGCCCAGGATGCAGCACAGCACCCCATTCTATTAAACACATTATGGAAGACTGCAACGCACACAACGACACTCGCCAACAACACAAGATACACTCACTGAGGGCACTGTGGGAAAGCCCGGTTCAAGCCATAGCCTTCCTCAAGAGCTCAGGGCTGCTTGGTCAGACAGCTTGAGGAACTTCAACAACAACAACTGTCGCTATACTGAACTAAGGGTTGTGATACTTGTACTATATTAATCTTCAATCTAATGTACAGTACATACAGATCATCTAACATCAGACTACTTACTCTATGTGTGATTTTGACACTTTTGCGCCAATCTTCAGTGAATATCTCCTTGAACTGCTGGATATATCGACATACTTGCTGCTGAGTCCCAAGCTGAAATCTGTATGATAAATATGTTAGGGAAGTGCATATCATTGGTGAAAGGACCCCACTATTTTCAATTTTCCTTTAATTTACAAAGTCAAGAAATGTAGAGCTGCTAATGTGACTCTCAGTAATATCTAACCAATGGTAGTGATGGTACTGAAAATACTCAAGACAATAAAGGTGTAGCAAAAAGACAATGCTGTTCAATTATAGAATATCTTTTTCTTTTCATTCCTCACCTATAATTTACTTCTCATATCAGATTTCAATCCAATTAGTAACTTTCCTCACACCAACAACTGCCATCACTTAAACTCTTAAAGTAATGTCATGTATGGCTGCGTTAGTAAGTGTTGTCTCACTTTTATAAAGCTTAAGGTATACAACAATGTGTTCATAATGGCATTTTTTATTTTATCCTTCTCCCGCAAAATAAATATACATCATAAGATAAGGAATACTTCATGTATTTTCCTACTATTTACGTGGCAGTTTAATTCTGAAGCTCTGTAGCAGATAAATTTTATAGATGAACCTATTGTACTCACTTGCATGTGGAGCCATTCTGCTTGCCTTCTTGATAATCTCTATCCACATATAATTCTCCAAAGTATACTTCATCTGTTTTTCTCTGTGATATTGTTAGTCTGAAAATGAAATAATAACTTTGTGAGACAAGTTGTACAAGCCATATATGTAAAAGAAAAAGTGCCTTGCTGACCCTTCAGTCCCTTGTCAACCATCCATCTATGGAGATGCCTCATGGAGATGCCTCATTACCTCCTGGGAGTACTTCATTCAATGATATTCAGGTTGCCCCTCCCTGGTTGGTGGGGCCAATGTCCCCATTCCCCAGAAACAGCTTTGAAATATGTTTTTATGTGAAAACTAGTTGCAACTTGACACACGGATAGGGTATGTTCGCTCCTATTGGGACGCAGAAAACACCGTGTCATAAAAAAAAACCTTCCCCCACAAAAATGAGAGAAGTTAGAACAATGATCTTGGTGGCAAAAGGAAGCTCAATCATCACGCTACATGATCACAAATAGACAACACTTTTATCCTTTTTCAAAGAAAAAATGTGCCAAAAAATTGCATAATCCTTATGAAATTTTAAGTAAAATAACTTTTTTTCTTCCACTATTGAAGCATTGCAGTTAGTGTCTCTACATTTTCTTTGTTTCAGGGTGTTGGTGGGAAGGCAGCTCTGTATGGGAAACTATATAAAACTAAAAAAAAAAGAACTTGCCTGCCAGGAACAGGGTGCATCCCATTAGGCTGAAAAATAAGCCTAGAATCCTATTCGGATGCATGAAAGCGAGGTATGGTCAACAGGGGTGTAACCAACTTGTACAAAAAATCTGGCCCTTGCTCTATGTAGTGGTGGCATACAGGCACTTTTCTCATCAATATTTGTGGAGCTATGACCTTGTGAAAAAGACCCTTGCCTACTCCAATAAGGACATACTGCATAAGCCCCTAATGGGACATGTGTACGAAATGGGGGTGACAATGCATCCTAATTGGAATGGCCACAAACTTTAGTGAAATAAGTATATCCTACATTTAGTGTAAGTTAATTAGGCCTACATGAACGTATTATATAGAAGTACTCCACTGAATAGCGTTTCAATGCCACAGACCACTGCTGTCAGCCCGTGTAGGAAGCCTTATTGATCACAGATTCTACCCAGAATGAAGACCAGGACATGGACTAAAAGTTGTAAGAAATGTTTTGGACAGAGTTTTTTCCATATCTTCCAAGAGGAAAAGTCAATATAAAAGACAAAGAGAAGAAAAAGACAAACCCGAAAAGAAGAAAGTTTAGAATGGGACAACCAAGGGATAGCTAAGAAAGGGACGGCTAAGAAAAAGAAGAATGAGGTGATACAGAAAGGACCAGAAAGCTCTGATCTTGGATTTCCTCCATTCCCTGGTCCAACCTGCAGCCCTGAACTTGGACTTCCTTTACTCTCTGGTCTAAGTTGCAGCTCTGAACTTGGAGTTCCTCCACTCCCTGGTTCAAGTTGCTGCCCCAAATTTGGACTTCTTCCACACTAAGTTTCTGAGAGAATGGTTTCATTTTGTTTACTCAAATGGTAATTATTTGGTTACAGCTCGGGCCAAGGCCCTACACGTTGGGCTACATAGGTCTTATGTTTAAGTATGGAAAAATGCTTTGCTCAACTGAACTGTCCTAGGTAAGTGGAAAATTAAGTTTCTGTTAAAAAAAATTATGTAATCTTTCTTCCAACAAAAACCCGTCATACTAGAGCAAAGTTGTCTTAACAAGAAATATTTAGAAAAACAATCTTTATAACATACTACAAAGTAAGTAGGTTATTTTTGTCCATTTCTGAGATAGAGGGTACCGCGTAGCAATAGGAGCACCCTGTGTAGCAGTAGGAATTTTGAAATTATTGGGACGCACTGACTTTGAACTCGAATATATATAAAACCATTTGAGATAGAGCATTGTGCTTTTAACATGATAATAAATAAGGTTTCTGTAATACAAAGAGCATTGAAAGAATTATGTGGGTCCAATCATGTCTGCATAGTGGCATGCAGAATGAAAAAATTGAGATTTTTATGAATGGCTAACATACTCTATGTGGAAATGTAAGGGACAGTACCACTGAAACATTTACTAATAGAAATGCTATGAGGGATAAGGTTAATTAAATAAGAGCTATCTTAAACAAAAACTGTAGGCATGCATAGCATCATAACTAAATGTCCTTATCTACATGTTAAGATGAATTATATAAAAATACTTACTTAGTGTGATAAATCCTACCCTGTCCACGTTCTGTCTCCAGCACCAACTCCTCAATGAAGATAAGAGAATTATCAGTAGTGTAGTTAGGACGTTCATAAGTCCTTGCAAATTTAGGCACATCAATTGTGTCTGGCACAAGCAAGTCAGGAGAGTCATCCATCGATACCAGATTCATCTGAAATATACATTTAAATAAATACTGGATCTTGACAATGTAGCCTGAAAGCAGTACAGTATTGCATAAAATCAAACAAATTATTCATTATTCTGTAAATTCAGTTCAGTTATGTCATTCTACTATATCTATCAGAGTACTGTATTGTAGTCCATGATAGCAGCCATCAATAACTTTAATCATACTATAGAGCTTAAGGCATACAATTAAACAATTTTTACAGTACATACAAACCACTTACTGGTTTTGTAATGTTCTTGGCACAGGGTCTCTTGTCTTTTTTGCTATGCAAAAAATTAAACAATCTTAGGCATTTTGGTGCAGCAGCTTCTTCAAAATATTTCTGTCGATTCTGTGATATCTAGAAACATAAAAATAGTACATAATTAGACATTGCTAATACATGCATCTATTTTCCATATTCTACTAAATAACTGCATACAATTAGGTGCCTGCACACAAGTGGGGCAATATGGGGCATGGATGTTACCTTTTTACAATATACTGTACAGTACTATATTAATGTACTAACAAGTCATGAAACAGAAGGGAAATACTATACAGTATTTTAATTTAAATAGAAGACAATATTCACCTGACTGAATCTTCGTGCAGCTCTCTTTATTGGCACTGTTGAAAACTTGTACTTCCTCTGGTGTAGTTTGTTATTTATAATAGCAACCATAGGTGATGGTGAGAGGTTAAGTGGAGGTGCTGTGCGGTTGATAATTTCTGCTTCCAGATGGAGTCGCTCTTCAGGACTCCAGTCACGTTCACGGGTCATAGAAGCCACATCAGCCACCACAGACTGTCATACAGATTAAGATGTTTTAGTTTGTGAATAATAATAAAGTGTATAGATTCTTGGTTTGCACATTTATCCCTGCTTCAATATCTTTATCAGAAAAGAATGAATGGTTATGGAATGAAAAATATTTTATGGAAATTTCTACGTCCAAACAGTTTGTGAAACATGTACACTGTATACAGTTTATGCATATTACTTTTACATTAAATTGTCTTACAATTATTATAACAAGTGTTCAAAAATTTACAATTACAGTACAATAATAACAGCTTACTTGGCTAGTTGGTCGAAGAAGGATGTATCTTGTGTCATATGAAGAATCAAGGGTTCTTCTATAGTCACGTACTTCTGCTATTACACATCCTGAATGATATATTTCAATATTGGATTCATCTAACAAATCTAGTAGCATGGGTGGAAGCTTTTCATTATCTGCAATAAATTTTTTTTATCATTATTATAATGTATCACAAATAAATACAGTGATATCTATGTGTCAAGATGAATACGGTAACAATTTTGTTCTTGGTTGCATCATCCTATATACCGTTACCAGTACAGTACCAAACTGTACCAAATTAGGGTGATTCATCCCGGGATATCATTTATATTTCATGACATAAACCCAAAGTCAAGGCTATTGAAAAGCATAATACAGTGCAGTATTGTAGAGTACTTACCAATATACGTGAGAAATACATCTTCTTCATATGACAATCGAACAGTTTCAGTTTCCAAACCTGATGACATTTTAATAGCCAGCGAGTATCCTTCATTACCACGGTATAAATTCACCACCAGACAATTCAAATTCTCACGTCTTACCAGTTTCTCTAGTAGTTTATGAGTCAAGCTGATACTCTGAAATGCATTGAAACCAGAATATAAGAGCTCATTTAAAGAATGTAATTTGAATATTCATTATAAGTATTACAGTTCATAAAGATGTTCTTTATAGGTTTAATTCCTGAAGCACTAATGATCACACACATGCATGGCCGAAAATGTATTTATCACAGCTCCTAAAAGCTATGATTGAGCTGAAGTTGTAGAAAAGGCCTCATGTTGTGTTACATATACTGTACAGTACATTGATAAAATTAAAACTATATTTACAAAAAAAGTTCATTACTTCAGTAAAGATCAAGTGTACCATCTGTGATAAGGCATGACCTAACAAGCCTTATAACATTAGCCAAATAGCTATTTCAGTACTGTACATACAATTATTTCAAGATATACACTGTGAAACTACCTTAATTCTTGGTGTCTTAGTTGCTTCTTCGGCATAAACAGCAGCCAACTTCCTATATAAAGGTTGTCCCTGTAGCACCCCACATCCTCCTTGCATCAACACCTCATGGCTTTGTTCGATGAAATACTGTAACAAATGTATGATTATTAATAACCATATTAATAACATGCCAAATCACAAAATTTCACAGTATGGTAACTGTATAATGAAATACTGCAACAAATATACTATAATTAATATTCATAAGATTTTCACAATACCTGACCTCATCTCCCAGAACCGTAACTTCTCTCACTACATAATAACCCAATCAGAGCTTTTTTTTTTGTCTAAATAATACGCATTTGCCCGAAAGTTCAGAAATAATCTCCTCACATGAGCTATTCACATCGGCTTTGTTAATCATAAAATAATCTCCTCACACGAACTACTTACATCGGCTTTGTTAATCAGCGAGTCCATTACATCCATATTTGTACTTGTGTTGTCTAATGTTGTTAGTGTATAATTACCATGGCACAAGGGCAACTAAAAGCGGCTATAAAATGCTTAATAACCTTCCTGTCACCACCTACACACCCACACATACAATAAATATGATCGCCGCCCCATTTTGACAATATTATGTTTTGTTTGTAAACTCAGCTGATGACAACTGGCCTAATGGTTCTATTATATCATATTCTTGGGTCATTACTATTCTATAAGATATTAACGAATAAGATCATTTATAAGTATAAATGATTTTTATTTTTTAAGGTAATTAAGATATAATGTATCTTATTAAAGTCCAAGATTAATTACACTATGAATATTTTATCTTCGAATGATCGGGAATTAACACTATGACAATAATAATACATAAAAATATTGAACTAGAAATAAACCACTGTATTCTATATCCATAACTTAATAAATGAAATAAATAATAAAATATGATGTAAATAGAACCACAGAGCAAGTTGTTCCTTCCTTTTCTCTGGGAGCGCCGTCTGAGGGCAGCGCGTGGTGAGTTCATTTCTATTCTGTTATTCCACTTTACTACTGCTGTGTGGCGAGATTGGTATGTAGTGCACTCCCCGGGTATGCTGAGGTATTGACTGGTTGGGCTCAAGGGAATGAAAATGATGTGGGAAGTGAATATATAATGTTATAAGAGGTGTGAAACCATGTGGTGTGATGAGCGAGTATGTGTGTGTATGTATGTATGTTTTGAGATGATGATGTGAATTTATACTGTGTTATTATACAGTGTTTTAGATTTGTGGAAACCATGTGGCGAAGAAAAAGTATATGTATGAGTGTATGTTTTGGAATGTGTGTATGTATGATTTGATATGATGTGAATTTATACCGTGTTCATGGAGTTTTGGAAACCATGTGGTGAAGAACGAGTTATCTTACCCATTTGTATTTTTACAGGATTGAGTCAACTCGTAACGTCCCATTTTTTAAAACTCAATTATCATATTTTACTTTAAAGTTATGTATGTTTTTGGCACACACCACTTCTGGTAATTCGATCCATTGATCTATTATTCTATTTGGAAAGCTATATTTCTGTATATTGTATCTTTATCCTTCTTTGCTATTTATTGAAAGAATTACCATTTTGTAGCAGTGTTGCCAGATCCGGATAGGTCCCAGTATTTTGCCCCGGTCATTTCCTGTACTTTACCACGGTTGTTTCCGTTAGGTTAGGTTAGGTAAGGTCAGGCTAATTTCAAAGTGCCCCATTTGAAATGGGGCATTTGCGGAGGAAATGCCATAGAAGAAAATAGTCTTAGAATTGTCTAAATTAGTGGGTAATGAAGGTAAAAAAAAAACGTACGCGATAATGGTAATTCTTTCAATATTTACCCCTTCTTTTTCTTAATTGCTTTCTGTGTCCTCTCATTGTGGGTATTCCTTGTTGACACAAGTTCTCTAAGTTATATCTATCTTTTCTTTTTCTGTGACACATTTGTAAACCATAATCATATCGCCTCTCTGGCCTTTCTTCCAGTTTAGGTATCTTTAATTCCTTTAGTATTACCCCCTTATTAAACACGCAAGGTTTGGTTTGTTTGTGTCTCGTTTCACTCTTGTTCCTATATTGTGGTTCATTGGGCCTTGTTTAAGAACTTTCATGGTGCATACGTTGGGTCCATAAACAAACGGCAGAGCCATCATCAACACCATGGATGTTCTTGTATACGGCCCATTTTCTGCTATTGGTACTGCGATACTTTGAATAAGCCAACTTGATCTTCACTGGTTGGTTTGTGATGTCGCTGAGTATCTAAATTAATGTTCGACATTGTTATATTCCGTTATTAAAAAAATGATACTTGTAATTTCTGTGATTGCACCGCATTCACCAAAAATTCAATGGAATTAATTGGGTGAGCCAGTAAAATTTTGTCTGATCAAGGATTTCTCTGTTTATCATGAATCATATAGTCTTCTTAACCTAGTCTGTTCATGACCTATGCGGTACTAGTGACTACTGGTACTGTTAAATATCGAAGTTTGTGAAGAATAAAAAATTTTGTAGCCGCATTTACTGTGAGCTTTAAATTTGTTCTCAAACAGAAGTTAATTTCCTGTAGTGCTGTAGTTAGCTAACTTTGTCTAAACTTCCATTCTATTTTGGTTATACCCACTTTTTAGATCTATCCTGTGCTGTTTACAAATGCATACAGTATACCCAATCCATAAGATTCCTTTATTGAGTGTGTACAAGTATTGTCGCTATAATATTTGATTTTGTGTGTCAAATATTCATTATATGTATGTGAAGTGAACAGTGACTTGCTATCAAAATCTTTGGAGAACTTGAGCAGATAATTATTTGTGACTTGGAGCTTTGCTTCTTCACATGAGCCTTTTTTCGGTACATCCAAGTCGGCTCAGAAAATACCGGGGGAGACTTGGAGTGCTGACTAATTTGCCTCCTTGTCTCTCCCCAGGTACCTGTTTGTGTGTGGTATTCCTTCTGGCAGTGCCGAGGCAGCCTTGCAGATCGAAGGTCATTTGCTGTAGCTGCAGCATATCATCATGCCACAGAACGAGCACATTGAACTCCACCGAAAGCGTCATGGACGTCGGTTGGATTATGAGGAACGGTTGCGGAAGAGACAGGCGCGAGAACCCCATAAGCGTTCTGCCAAAGCAAAGGAATTATTTGGATTAAAAGCAAAGCTGTACAATAAGGAACGTCGCAATGAGAAGATCCAGATGAAGAAAACCATCAGGGCTCATGAAGAGAAGCTCAGCAAGCAGAAGGATAACAAGGATGTCCCAGAGGGAGCTGTTCCTTCCTACCTTCTTGACAGAGAAGGCCAATCTCGTGCAAAGGTTTTGTCTAATATGATCAAGCAAAAGAGGAAGGAAAAAGCTGGTAAATGGGATGTTCCTATTCCTAAGGTTCGAGCACAGTCTGAGGCTGAAGTGTTTAAAGTATTGAAAACAGGAAAAAGAAAGGCCAAATCTTGGAAACGCATGGTGACCAAAGTTACATATGTTGGAGACAGCTTTACACGAAAGCCACCCAAATTTGAGAGGTTCATTCGACCAATGGGATTGAGGTTTAAGAAAGCACATGTCACGCACCCAGAATTGAAGGCAACGTTTTGTTTGCCAATTATTAGTGTTAAGAAGAATCCAAGTTCAACCATGTACACATCTCTTGGAGTTATAACTAAGGGAACAGTCATTGAAGTTAATATTAGTGAGCTTGGTTTGGTCACCCAGAGTGGAAAGGTTGTATGGGGAAAATATGCACAAGTTACCAATAATCCAGAATTTGATGGCTGCATAAATGCTGTTCTTCTAGTTTAAAAGTAATCATGGATATACATGTTCTTGTGAAAATATTGGATTGCCCAAAATAAATAAATATTTTCTTGAGTATACTTTAATTACTATCCCCTGATATAGTGTACTGTAGGCGGTGTTAACAAAACAGGCATTGGGTGAATTGACCAAAAAATGGCCTTTCAGCACTTGGTTAGTACAGTATTGCAAATTAATACTCACAAGAAATGGTTTAATAATACCACCCTAGGATATTCATACTCATATCATAGCTTACACAAAAGGGAATGACCTGTACAGGTTGAGGCATATTTTCCCTCTGTAAATGCACTGATGGCATCATAGCTTGGTGAGTGCATAATATTACAACGGTGGAAAAACTCGTCTTTTATCATAACACTTGCAGTGGTAATATAAAAGCTGACCTAGTGTGTTGTGGTGTGGGCAAATTTAATTTGCTAATGAGAGTTTACAAAGCTATTGCCTTGATTTATATAATCTCAATCTGACAATTTGAATATAAAATACTGTATTTAGTTGGGAGTGAATGTCATACATTCTATTGTTTTTAATACTCTTGCTTGGTTTACTGGAAAGGATTTAGTCTTTGATAATGCTACTTATCCTCATATACTAAGTAGGGAAATAAATATCCAGTTGTTTATAAAGTTTTCAAGTACAATTCTACAGTACTATACTTGTAGATGATTAAAGTGCATGTTTGTTAAGATTGACTGACACATTGGTGTCAAAACAAAACTGATAAGCATATGTAAAAACAAATATATATATATTTTTTCTGTTTTCGTAAACCTTTGGTTTGTGCCAAAGAGAAGAGCCTGTGTTGAATAAAAAAAAAAGGGGGGTTAATGAGATGAAAATTCTTTTATTCCATAATGATGTTGGTTAAATTGTTATGGTCAAGCTAAAGTTGATTGAAAGAGCCACATTCTCTCTGATGTCAGCATGTTTATAAAATTATACATGGTATTGAAGGGACTTATGTTGTGGATGCAAGAAATTGTGGTTGGGAGCTGAGAATTTCGTTGGTTCGAAAAGGGGAGTGATTGGGTGCATGACCCATTTCACTGTGTACTCTCTCTGCTTCCTTTTCTGCCCCAGATGCTAGAGCCTCCCCACCCCTTGAAAAAAGGAAAATGGGTTATTGATGATGAAATATTGTGAAAAGTTATGTCACTTTTATATGTACAGTATATATATATAATTTTTTTTTTCCTCCATATTTGGTGGATAATATTGCTTTTTTTTTTCAGGTCACCGTCATGCAGATCTTTGTGAAAACACTTACAGGGAAGACCATCACCCTTGAGGTCGAGCCTTCTGATACTATTGAAAATGTGAAGGCCAAAATCCAAGATAAAGAAGGTAAGAAATAAATAACTATACTCTGTCCAGCCTAAGGTGGCGGAGAAGCCCTGCCCTACAGGTGCGGTAGGCAGGACAAGGACTCCTTTGCTTCCCTGATTGGCTAGAGGTGTTCAGCACACCAAGAAAAACAGGGGTGCTTCCTTTTTTCATTAATATTTCTGCTAATTAAGCATTATTCATGTCTGTTATTACTCATTCATTATCATAAATTATATGTGTGAGTGTTACAGTCAAAATTCAGTGACAATTTACTTGGAGCTCGTCATATCTTGATTTGAACACAGTATAGTAAAAAGTGAGCGACAGTGAGAGGAAAAAGTCAACTGGAAGACCTCTGAGTAACCCTTGTGACTTCCCTTGTTCGAAAGCATACTTTAAGGCTTCTTCATCCATTTAGTACCATTTTTTATACATTTAATTTTACCTATCTTTCGGAAGCACAAGGGAGTGTGTTTTTATGCAACGAAAATATGGAAGAAAAAAAACACAAATTCACTACTTACACAAAAGTTAATATCTTTCAAAACCATGGCCAAACAAAGCAGCAGGACTGGGCAGGGAGTGGTGTGTGGATGGATTAACAAACCGACACAGCAAGTTGACAGGCGCCTATAGGGACCAGATTAGAAAATGGCCTAAGGCAGTGAGGCAGAAACTTATATGAAAGTAACAAATGAGGAAAAAAGAAAGTTAAATAACTTATGATGCATGCTACTGTTAATGAGAGAATGAATAAATGGAATAAAAAAAAATAAAAAATATTATATAATTCCATTAATCTAAATATATGATATGTGGGATAAAATATCATTAGATTATAGAATATAGAAAAGGAAAGGTTGTGGATGAATCTTGAACACGGAAGGGAGGAGGAGGGAGGTGTAAGCTGCAGGTCACTGAGATTAACTATGCGATGTGTGTGTGACCCATGGTGGCCAAAACCACTCTAAACATCCCCTTTCCATCATCTGCCAATCAGATACATCCAGGAATGTCCCAGAGGCAGGGCTTCTCCGCCACCTTAGGCTGGACAGATTATGCACGTGTCGTCCATACTGTATACGTGAGATTGGAGTAGTGTCCCATTTCGCTCTACATTTAAGGCAATCCGATTATCGTAACCTGTTATAACTGTCCCATTGATAGATTGGCTTTTTACTTGCAGGTATCCCTCCTGACCAACAGCGTTTGATTTTCGCTGGGAAGCAGCTTGAGGATGGCCGAACTCTTTCAGACTACAACATTCAGAAAGGTTCGTCATTTTTTCTTTTAACAATGCAATGAATGGCTAAAAAGGCATATAAAAACAATTAGTTATCTCTCCATGAACATCTGGTTTTAGATAATGAAGATAAGAACATGAAAGTACATATTGGTATAAAACCCAATGACCACTGTGTTGTTAATTCGTGCTGAAACATCTTCATCCACATTCAAAAGGTGTGTATCAGTTTTTCAGTACTGTACTAAATCTTTTTGAAGGCAAACCAGTCCATTCTCGTCTTTCTATCTGATGCAATTAATTTCTTCCATCAGAATCCACTCTTCATCTTGTGCTGCGCCTTCGTGGTGGTGCCAAGAAGCGCAAGAAGAAGAACTACACCACCCCTAAGAAGATCAAGCACAAGCATAAGAAAGTGAAGCTTGCTGTGCTCAAGTATTACAAGGTAAGTTTTTGGACATTGTGATCTATCTCTTATTCCTCCATTCTTTTTGCTAATCTGACAGGTTATCTCTCATCCCAGGCCCCTCAGTGTAATTTGTAAACTTTCTATTTTGCATTCTCTCCGTTTAAAAAAAAAAAAAGACACTATACTTGGTGGGAAGTCATGCACGATTATAATGTTTTGAAGTCTGCCACAGTAAATAGGTTGCGCTATTATAATATTATATGTAATTTTTTAATATTTTTCAGGTTGATGACAATGGGAAGATAACCCGTCAGCGCCGAGAATGCCCCAGTGAGGAGTGTGGTGCTGGTGTGTTCATGGCAAATATGTTTGACCGTCAGTACTGTGGACGTTGCCATTTGACATTTGTCTTCAATAAGCCAGAATAAATGAGTAACTAAAATGTTGTAATTTATTATTTTACAGTCCTGGCTGACTTTGATATCCACTACATATGCAAAGTGTAATTTGTCTTTTGGGTATCTATACTAGTTCTCTGAAGAAAGCAGAACTTTAGGAATGTATGGAATCATGCAAATGACATTCCGATAAGTACCAAATGATTTATTGAGTATAGCTCTTGGATTGTGTGCAAAGTAATGAAGTTTTAATATCTTGGAGATTAATCCAAATAGAACCCTATCAATAATAGCTGCCCAGTAGAAATGGTAAACAAACCAAATCAAGAACAGTGAGAAATCCATCCATACTCACACCATTAGGAACATGAGACAATTTACAGGAACTTCAAACACTGGAATGAATTTGTACATCGTGATAAACTGCAATAATTAAAACTCAAACTGTGAGGTAACTTACAACCAATAATGGACTGGCACCAATACCATAGTCTAGACTTCCATAGGACAATTCCATCTTTAATCAATAGGAATATAATTACTAATGAATTCTGGGATTATACAAGTTTGTAAAATGTCTTGATGTTCAACTGGAATTCTTGATGCAAGTCAAGTCCTTACTTTTTTTTTTTTTTATATTGTACAGTTATTAAATATTTGTGACCAATAACAAAACTACATGGCAAGTAAATTATAATTCCTACTATTAAACAAATACCTATCAACTAGATATGTTTACAAAAATAAATTTTCTAAATTCATTCGATACACCAATAACAAAGATAAAGGAATCTATCTCTTATATGCTGCAATACTGTACCTGACTCCTATACTGTGTGTATACTCTCAATCCGAAATATTTATCCAGGTCTTGTAGTTTCAAATCATGACATACTAGTGAACCAATTACAACGCTGAACTTGTTTCATATTTGCTTGAGCTCGCTTTATACTAGATCAGGATATTCGAAGCAAGCCTGGATGCATATTTTGGAATGCCATCTAACTACAATGTGGAACATACTAAACTAGCCAGTCATGTACAGTATGAAAAGATTAACATTACTGACAATAAAGCCTGTAAAATAATGCACAGCTTTATATCACATATATCTGTACAGTACAGCAGGACTACACAAAGGTATCCAGTCTTAACTAATTACACAGGACACAGTTGTTGTTGATGTGTTCTCCCGGGGCAGAATGGCCTCCTGTCCCATAGACCCCTGGTACACTCTGGTCGCAGTGAAAAAAACATTAAAATAAAGGAGCAGTGTTAACTCCCTCCCCCTTATGGTCCCTTCAGGGCTGGTCTCATGGAAGGTGCGGCCCCTCTTGTGGTAATGTGGACTTGGGCCCACAGCACTGGCTGTGGTATCAAAGACCTTCTCCCCAATTTCCCTGGGATGTGCTTCGATAGCCCAGGCATATAGGGCAGGACACAGTTGTTAAGTTTAGTGGCTTTATATAAGTACTGTACTGTACAGTTGCCCAAGAAAAGACTTCAACCAAATTTGCTGGTGTGTGGCAATATCTGGCAGCTGCTCCAAAGTGAACACTCATATTTTATCAATGGATCACTCGGAACCTATAACCGTTGTAAGGATGGATGTTACTGGCTTCAGCTAATTACATTCATCCTTACAACGGTTATAGGTTCTCAGTGATCCATTGATAAAATACGAGTGTTTACTTTGGAGCAGCGGCCAGATATTGCCACACCAGCAAATTTGGTTGCAGTCTTTTCTTGGGCAACTGTACATCTTAATTTTAATATATCTAATTCAGTAAACCTATAAACATAATCTGAAATATATGCTTGGACCAATGCCAGGTTATAAAATATACAGTAACAGGATTTCCCTATCATTATAAGGTTATGCAAATTAGATACAATGTGTACTCTATAATATAAATGGTTTACATGATTTGCTGCCATACGGTCATGCTCCTCTTTAAAATGAAACTATTGGAGACAGTACTATATTCATTATGAAATTTTATGGACTCTTAACTTACACAGTTTTATTAAACAATCTGGAAATTAACTTAACTCCTCCCCCCAAAAAATCCTAAATGATATAGGCATTAACTTATTCATCACACACAAAGAGAGGTATTTCAAGGGAATTATTTATGTAGTTCTAAGGCTATATATTACCTTGCTATACTTTATGGAGTTATAGTGTGGTTATCTTGAACTTGCAGGCTGAACACATTAGCATTACCTAAAAGCCCCACCAGTATGCTATGAAAGATAGTAAGTCGTTAAATAATGAGCAGGTACTCTTCAACTTATTATAAGCTGCCATGCAGTGTATACACAAACAGAATTATTATAAGAACACACTGGCCATGTGTGTATACAGTTTTTATAATTAACAATAATTTTCCATAGAAACCTCACTGCTATACTCTGTTTTTACCCGACTGTATTTTCCATGCGTTCGATGACAGTATTGTTTTCCTGTAGATAAAAGAGAATGCTTTAGCACCAAAGAGAAATTCCTGATAATACTTCCAGCTAAGTCAGAAATAGAACAAGATGTATGTATAAGAAAGTACTGCAATGACATACCTTAAAAATCTTCCTTCCAGTTACTCGCATATTATTCTCGTGCGGAGGTAATCCAGTATTTCATGTGTTCCTTTATCAAGAATAGCTCTTCTGGGAACTCGAAATGGGTTGCCATGCAGCTGAAGACTCCTGTAATACACAATGTAGATATTTTTTTAACATTCTCAGTATGTACAGGTAACATGGCTTGGTTATAATTAACCACACTAACACACCAATATTTATTTGGTAAGCTCACAACCAGTGATGCAGAATACCTAAACATAAGAGAAATTACCTTAATAAAAGTAAAACCAACTCACCTTAACTGAGTCATATTTCCCAATAAGGGAGGTACAAAGTCAATGTTATTGTTGTGAAGATCAAGGGTTGCCAGGCGCTCTAGTTTACTTAAGCCTTCAACATAGAGCATTTTTACTTGGTTATCAGCTGCACAAAGTATCTCCAACTGGGACATTTCATACAGGCATGCTGGTACCTGCTCAAACCTGTAATAAAAATCAAGGTAAACTACTCGTCTAATTTCAATTTAACTTTAAACTATACTTCAATGTACCTAACTAACCTTAACAACAACAAAGGTGAAAAAGTTACCTGTTTGATGAAATATTTACTTCTCTGAGATATAGCAAGGATGCCAGATCTGTTGGCAAGTCACTAAGTAGATTTCCTTGCAGATCAAGAAACTGTAAGCGATGAAATTTTCCAATCCATGGTGGCAGCATAACAAGCTTGTTCATTCCAAGCATAACTTCTGAAGAATATTGTGATAGCATTTCCATTCTGTGAAAATAAGATATGTTTATGGTTGCTTACAAAAACTCCAGAGAATCAAGGAAAATAATATCATCATATATGAACCATGTTGTGTAAGGTGAAGAAAACCCACAATGGCAGACGGAAAATTGTATTCCCAAACCGTTTGGGGGTTTTCTTCACCTTCACACCAGTGTGAATTCTCTAGATCATGTATATAATATCTTCGGCTGAGAGTATACTTGTATGGTATTAACTTTCAGAAAGCCATATGATGTGGAGAAAAGTTTCTAAATAGATATTATATATAGGTTTATACAGTGGAAATATCACAACCAATGAGGCTAAAGATGTACCGGTAATTGCTGCATGGACATATAGGTAAGTTGTACCCTTCTTTTTTATGGTTATCATGCAGGCAATTTCTTACATTACTGTATACAGTATTCTGATTTTAGTTGAGGAGTAACTTGAGGGAGATGTGTAGGGATCCACAGACTTATGTAATATCAAAGTAGAGGTACAGGTGGCAGCATAAGTTTGTTTCATTTCCATTAGTGACGTTGTAACACTATTTAAATGGTAAATTACATACAGTATGCCATAAGAATAGAAACTGGTTCAAAATGCAACTTTATTTGGTCCATATTATCATTATTAAGTACATGAGATGGACGCGTATTTAAGCTGCTGACTGCACAGTGTGGTCACTAAATGAAAAATAGCTTACTTCTCTGGAACTTCCTTTAGCTGATTCTTACTGAGGTCAACAGTTCTCACTTTAGCTTCCAAGGCATTTTCAAACAATTGGTCCGGAATCTCAGCAGCTTTTTCATTATAAGCCATTGTTTGGGTATTACGCATTTGGTACTTGTCGGGGATAGACCTGTTATCCAGCAGCAAATTAGAATCGGCTGGTGTGTTCTCAAAACCTGAAAAAAAAAGAAAAAAAATCAATAAAAAATAACAGATGCCTGCAAATTCATTTTATGCATTCTCCAAGTCTTTCAGATAAAAGTGTCCTAAGGAAAAAAATTACATATGTCTAAGACAACTTCTATTGAGTGACCACATGAAAAATAAAACAAAAGGAACGACATTGAATAACTGTATTTGCCACACTATCAAAGACTTGATATGAAAAGCACAACAGTTAAAAGTTCACTAAAAAAAGTCACTACTACAACTGTTACAATTGTTAGTATTAGAGAAAAGCAATGGTTGAGATATGCAGTAACTGTTATATTGTTCCCCTTAGCAGGGAGTCCTCATGAATATTTCTACAGTATAGAATTCTATGAGGACTGTAAGCTTTCCCAGCATCAAGACCTCTGCCTAGGGAAACACTTTTACCATTACATATCAATCGAGATATTTCATTCTTGCTCTGCTCCAGCCTCTTGTAAATAATGTTTATCACTATCAAGACCAAACTAACGTCCCATTGACTCAATTTCTAGACTACCTACAATTATGGGAGCTGTTTCTTAACTCCATCTTCACCCTGCTTGCTGATAAACATTACCAATGTTTTTGCTTTCAATCTTCCCATTCTAATACTCACCTGGGAAAGTGTTAAGTGACGCAGTTACTCTTGATCGTAGATACTTAAGTAACTGGACTGTACCACGCTGAATGATGTCTCGTCGGATGAGTCGCATGGGGTTTCCCTCCAAAGGTAGACTCTTGAGGTGTGGTAACAAACCTAGATGGTGCGGTAACCTAGAAAGACCAACCGTTTAACTATTAAAAGATGTCAAAATTTGTGTAATCTTTCAAAGTCTAGGGAAAGGCATAAATGCAACTCTTATACTGTATTTAACTTATATGATGCCTTTAATTGGTGTGATCCATTCAAAGCATAAGGAAAGGAATAAAAGCAACTGTTATAATTATATACAATACTGTACTGTGTCTTACTTACGTGGAAATGTTATTGTTAGTGATGTCTAGGCGTTCAAGTGCCTGTAGCAATGTTATCTCATCTGGCAAACTGTCCAGCTGGTTGTCTCGCAGGTCAAGGACACTTAGGGTTTTCAGGTACACCAACTGCTCTGACTCCAACTCCTGTATGTGTAAGGCACATTAACTTAAGGTTTATTGACATTATAGCATTCCATCAACAATATCACTCCATTTCCAATTCTCACCGGCATTATCAATTCTGCTATAATTCAATTCTCTTTATTACATCAGTTTCTCAATCCTTTATTTCCCTTACAATCTATAATTTACTATCTTTAGATTTTTTTCTTCTCTGCACTTTAGGTAGAATCAAATGCATTTCACTAATAAAAATGCATCACTTTGCTGATAATATACATTTACCATTATTTTATAATATCCAGCGAGACAAAACTGCAGTCTCAATCAAAAGTTTCAGCATCCTCTTTCTAGAAAGAAATTTATCTCTGTTAAGTATTAAGAAACTGAAGTTGTCTGAACCCAACCATTGAAGTCACTCATTACCAGTCTAATGCAACATTATCTTCAATATGTCCAAATTTCCAAGAGGAGTAGGTCCCACCTGTACCATTAAAGCAGGGATGCACAACCGGCGGGCTGCATGTGGCCCTCAAGCAACCCTCTGGCGACCCTTAGTAGGTAATAAATGGTAAAAAATAACAACAACAAAGTTTCAACCCAACATAAAGAAGCTTGTCTATGAATCACAGAAGACTGTCATGTATGCCAGGTAAGGATTAATCATAATTTTGTAACAAGTCATTAAGTACTATATTTTTACCATTAAGCACCTAAAATTTCTACATTTTTGCTTAACATACATCTTGTGGCCCTCAGTGAGTTTTAAGTTTGATCATGTGGCCCAAGGAACCCAAAAGGTTGTGCATCCCTGCATTAAAGTGATATACAGTATACCTTGATAAAATTGTTCCCCAAGTACAATTCCTTTAGTGAAGCACAATTATGTAGAGGAGGAATGATCTGGATGGCATTATGACGGAGGTAGAGTTGTTCCAGTTTGCGCAGGTTCCCTATGGAGTTTGGCACGCTTGTCAACTGGTTGTGGTTAAGGTCAAGCTGGCCCAGACCTACAAACAAAAAAATATATGAACATGAAAAATAAAGACCGAGAGCAGTTGACATGGATATGCTGAGAAGTATGTGCCACATTTAAATTGAGAGTATGAAAGGCTGAAATTTGTGAAAGTGTGGTGTGAGAAAAGAGAGAGATTCTTTCATAAACAAAAGTAAGAAATAGATAATCAGAACTTACCAAAACAATCTCCAATTTCAACTGGTAGTTCTTTTATTTGGTTTTCTGAAGCATTAAGTTTGACCAATCTTTGCAAGTAGCCAATACCATATGGAAAGCTTGTTAAAGAATTGTGTGACACATCCTGAAATGAAAAAAAAAATTGTACGAGTTAAACAAAATATTCTGGGATCAATTCCCCGATTGTACTTGTACCTAGTTAGATGTGCATAGCTGTAGTGATCAGCTAGATGGGGTTGAAGTGACACACAAGAAAGAAAGAACAATTTAGTTACAGCCTACTTGGCCTAGGCCTTTATAAGGCTGGAAGCGTTTACAAAGATGCGGTGATATAAATAAACATGGATAAATTCCATGTCAAATTTCATGGGGATAAAATTCAATAATGAAAAGCACTTTCAATGTGGGATACAAAGGGCATACGCTAAGTATATAATTCAGTATATATCAAATATAGGAATTAAATATTGAAGCTGTTGCATCTGCTGAATGTAACATATAAACATAAGAGTACATTCTTACCAAGTATTCAAGAACAGAGAGGTTGCCAATGTCATCAGAAAGAGTTGAAAGATTATTGTGATCCAACTGTAGAGAACGCAGATCTGGGAGAAGATATAATCCGGCTGGAAGTTCCTCTAGTTTATTGTGACTAAGGTTGAGTCGTTGCAGAGACGTTAGCTCTCCCAGTGTTGATGGCAGAGTTGTCAGACAGTTATCGGACAACTGCAACAAATAAAAAATGAGGAGATTGAATGTTACCGAGCTAATTTGCAATTCAATTAGTGGTTCATTTTCATACAGCACTGGTACAGTATTTGTAATAGTTGATAAGACAACAAGAAATACAGAATCGTTGTTATTGCTGTATCTGAACATCGAAAATTATGGACTATAATCATACTATTACTGTGCTCTACTATATACAAAACTGTACCTATCTAACTGTTGTTTCATCCATTCTAAGATGCCTCTGAGCTTGGAATTATTTACCTCCTGATAAGAGACATGAGTTTGATTGATGATAAGTTAAGTGATAAAATTATAAAGGTTTAAAATAACATAGCCCTTACATCTAAAACTTGTAGTGAAAGAAGGTTGTTAATCTTTGGAGATATTGTTATGAGCTGATTTGATGAGAGATAAAGTCGTGTGAGGTCTGTCTGTTCCCACCATCGGTCCTCATCACTGCCATCCATACTCATAGTCATGGTCATTTTCTTGGCCTCATCAGTTTCAATCTCATGTATATGGTACACTTTATCTGGAACTGATAACAAGGAATGGAATAGAACATGATTATCTGATGCACAAGGTATATGAGCTCATGCATAAAAGTATAAGTGTATAAAAAGGAGTTTGACTATTCATAGTCAATACAAGAAATTATGTGAAAAAGTACCCTTACCTTCTACTAAACCCTTATTGGAGAGGTTAAGTTGACCTGATTTTCTGGCCATCCTGATAATTTGTGGATGTAGAGGTTCTCCTTTACTCTCACCGAACACCGCTCCAACGTTTGCAAAACCTCGCATCATTGGCCTTCCTCCACGCACTCGGATTCTCGCTTTAATTGAACTGTATGCTCTGGAAGTTGGTTTGCGTGGAGGACTCAATCTTGTGGTGGGTTTTCTGAAAGAGGTAGAAGAAAAAAATAATACGGTGCACACAAATGAAAAATGCACTTCAAGCCTACATGTGTAATTTAACCAGACAATTTTCTTAAGCTATACTGTATATTCTCAATTAGTCTCTATGAAGTATTTGATGATACAAAGCATACAATATACCTCTCAGTTAATACATACAGTATATGTATCATTGAATATAATTTTCTTTTATTCACATTATGTATTAATGTAGCAATATGAAGTTGTAAGTGAAGAGAATAATAATGATGAAGTATAAATAAGAAACTCACGTACATTTGCACTTCTCCATCAAGTGAGTCGGAAGTACCCATGCTGACCCCAGACTCTGCTGAATCACCCCTGGATATGGTCGGTGAGGCTGAAGTTCGACACCGACTTTGTCTGCCTCCACGTCTCATTCCTCTCCTTCCTTCCACGCCCTTCACTGATCTTCCACAGTTCTGCACATCTATAAATAACATTAAATCAATATTTGGAAATACAAAACACTGCTATGCATGACTTATTATATAACTTGCACTTTGAGGTTTCTGCTTTAGCCAGTAACATGGTGGGAAGTTTGCTATTAACACTTTGAATAAAATGAGACAGAAAATACAGTAAAGCCACCTGCTACTGTATATACTGTACCAGTTACTCTATGCAGTATACACACAATTACATCTAAAGTTACTCAACAAATACAGATAATATAACTTCTTACCAGACATCTGACCAGTGGTTTGTGTTGGCGGTGGTGCTTTCAGTGGGGCTAATTTCCTTGAGGCGGGACTGTGTGATATCGGTTCAGCGGGGATGTCTGTTTTACGTACTGGTGCCATGGGTAACCTGACACAAAATCACAATTCATAAACAAACTCATTTCAGATACCACACAGCTAATGGTAATACATACTGTAGTTAAGTTAAGCCACATGAATGGAAAACACAACTTTCCCCACCGTTTTTTGGATAATCGATTATTCCCCGTTATTATCTATTGATAAAAAAAATGACAGTGTATTTTCATCATGTTGTCTCCCCCCCCCTCCCATGTTTGCCTCAGTTAGGTCCTGGTAGTCTGCCCCTGTTCAGATTAGGTTAGGTTAGGCCAGGTAGTGTCAGGATCATTCTAGAACATATATATATAATAAATAATTAATGTTATTTACTTGTTTTACCCCTCAATCCAACCTCCTGGGGAAGAAGGAGAATCAAACATGGTCAATATGCACTGTCGCACTTTTTTTCACATAAAAACAATAAATTATGGACTATCCTAAAAAAAAGATATGAAACAATTGTCTTTTCCACATCAGTGGTTTTTCCTATACTTTACCCAACTTCATCTTTACCATGCTAATTACTAAACTGCAAAAGATAATTCAAGTACAGCATTGGAGGCTGTATAGGGTGAATACTGTACAGGTCTTTCGAGGTTGTGTATGCAGAGAGATTCTAACTAAAGGTAATCCGAAAATTCATTATAATAATTATGCTACTCCATGAAATTACTTTGTGAAAATTGCATAGTAATATAATAAATGTAACTGGGTCTTGTAAACAGCCTATAAAATTAAATACAATTCCAAAACTAAAGGTAATCCGAAAATTTATTATAGTATTTACCCTGTGAAATAACTCTGTAAAAATCTCTATAGTATAATAAATGTAATTGGGGGCCGTATTCAAGAACACTAATGGTGTATACGATGGTGTGGTACCGGTACTATGGCTCAATTATTTGTCTTTGGAGCCATCGTATCGGTACCACACCATTGTATGCACCACAAATGTTCTTGAATATGGCCCCGGATCTTACCTATTCGCTGGGGCGGGTAACCTACTCCTCGTCACTCCAGCAGGTCTGGTTTTTGGCTCATCGTTCACCATGGTCTAAAAGTTCAACCTCCACAAGTAACCATAAAAAAAATTAAAATAAATTAACTTTATTATATTATATACAAGACATGATTACGGGCCATATTAAAGAACTTTCGTGGTGCATATGATGGCTCTACAGAAAAACAATAGAGCCCTCATACCGGTACCACGCCATTGTCAACACCACAGATGTTCTTGCATATGACCCTAATTCACTCTACAGTACATTATTTAAAAAACGTGACTTCACACTACGAGTATAAGCTGCCACCTATACGGTAATTAATTTTGGTATTAATTTTCTCTCCCATTCCTTATATTTCACCATTTTTCTTGGTATTATTACAGAATAACTGGGTTTTTGGCTAGGATCGCGCAGTGTTACCAAATCCGGCTAGGTCCCAGGAATTTGCCCCAGTCACTTTATGATAGTTTACACCGGTTATATCCCGGTAGTTTGCCCAGGTTAGGTCCCGGTAGTTTGCCCAGGTTAGGTCCCGGTAGTCTGCTGTGATCTAGGTTAGGTTAGGTCAGGTCAGGTGAGGTCAGACTAATTTCCAAATTATGTTTGTAAAACGGGGCATATCTCGAAAACGGGGCATCTCCGAGATAAACACCATAGATGAAAAGTGTCTTAGAATGGTCCAATATAGTGGGCAATGATACTAAAATACACAGTATAGTGAACCCAGTTCTTCTGTAAATTTACCTTTTTCTTTTACCATTTCCCACACCCATATAATTATTCTATATTTAAAACCTTAACTTTAATGCGAGTATAAGGTACCACCTATAATTATCTTTCCCATTTCTATATACTTCACCATTTTTTTACCATTCCCCACACTCATATAATTACCATCATGAAAGAAAAACGGAATAACACCCATACAGGATAAGAATAATAACATAACACCGTGTACTGTAATGGACATGAATAATCACACAGGTGGCTTAAAATTCAACCCTACAATAATAATAATATAAAAGACAAACCTTAACCACAGAGTCAATAATAATAAATATACCTTTAATACCTAACTAAATTATTGTTTATGACCTTCCAATTATCATAACTAAATCAATAAAGTGGAACAAAACACCAAATAATTAATAATACCCTTTTTATAATGAGATAATAGTCATAATACCCTTCTTATCTGTTGACGTACTGTGGGTGGAGGTGTGGTGTTGTCAGTGTTGCCAACTTGCCAGGTGTTCTTGACGAAATTTCCCCAACTTCAACATCAGAATTTCCCTTTTTACCTCACATATTTCCTTGATAGTCGTACAGGCATGCACAATCAAATAACCACCGACACTTTTCTTCCATCGTAGTAAATATCTTGGTAATATAAAACAACACATGTATGATTTTGCAGCATCTCATACTGTAATAAGAACTGAGGGGATTGAGTTGACATAATAATATTTATATAATTTTCCCATTAGTAGGCCTACCTCCAATTCTTCATGTCTAGTGAAACTTCCCCATATTTGGCAATACTGCAGTCACTGTTGCCAGAATCAGCCATTACAACACGGCTCTCAGAAAGTCAGAATGCATATTTGGAATTACTTTACATTATGAGATGTATTACCTTAGATTGCCTGTCTCACACTAATTGTAGTGCTTCAGATATTCTATGGTTTTAAACTAATAACATATTTGGACTCAGCATGCAAAATAGCAGGTTCCTGGCATATCTTCACTGCGGCTGCCCACGACTATAATATTATAGGAGATTGTGTATTAGGGTAGCTCAGCAGTTACCTGTAAAATTCATTAGCATATCAGTGGGCAGGAAGATATTGTAGAATAATATACCGATGTTGGCTTCACTCCAAGTAGGGGTAGTGTGATATGTAGTGGGTATTGAAGATGTATAAAATAGGGGTAGTGTACTGTACGTGCATGCATGGCGGCCCCTGTGATCTTCCTTTGTACTGTAGTAGTGGGTAGTTATGGAGATGTAGGTGTGGTACTGTACCATGATACACCTAGAAAAAAATGACACCTGAAAAAATACATCTGGAAACAAATTACATATACAAAAAGTACAACCTAAAAAAAAGCACCTGAAAAAACATTACACCAAAAAAACATTACATCTGAAAAGAAATAACACCTGAAAAAAATACAACCGGAAAAAAATTATACCTGATAAAAATTACACCTGAAAAAAGTATGCCTGAAAGAAAATAGCACCTGGAAAAAATAATACATGAAAAAAATAAGACCAATAAAAAAATGCCACCTGAAAAACAAAACAAAAAAACTACCTCCATCCACAGGGAACTGTGTGGTGAAATTGACTTGACTGTCTTTCACCATCACAGTTCATTGGCCCCTCCCCGCCAATGACTGTGGTCGTCAACCAAATAATAATAATAATAATAATAATAATGATAATGATGATAATGATGATAATGATAATAATAACACCTGAAGAGAAATAACACCTGAAGAGAAATAACACCTGAAGAGAAATAACACCTGAAGAGAAATAACACCTGAAGAGAAATAACACCTGAAGAGAAATAACACCTGAAGAGAAACAACACCTGAAGAGAAACAACACCTGAAGAGAAACAACACCTGAAGAGAAACAACACCTGAAGAGAAACAACACCTGAAGAGAAACAACACCTGAAGAGAAACAACACCTGAAGAGAAACAACACCTGAAGAGAAACAACACCTGAAGAGAAACAACACCTGAAGAGAAACAACACCTGAAGAGAAACAACACCTGAAGAGAAACAACACCTGAAGAGAAACAACACCTGAAGAGAAACTACACCTGAAGAGAAACTACACCTGAAAAGAAACTACACCTGAAAAGAAACTACACCTGAAAAGAAACTACACCTGAAAAGAAACTACACCTGAAAAGAAACTACACCTGAAAAGAAACTACACCTGAAAAGAAACTACACCTGAAAAGAAACTACACCTGAAAAAAAACTACACCTGAAAAAAAACTACACCTGAAAAAGAAACTACTCCTGAAAAGAAACTACACCTGAAAAGAAACTACACCTGAAAAGAAACTACACCCCTCCCCGCCAATGACTGTGGCCGTCCTGAAAAAAAAAAAAAAAACATTAATAAAATAATAATAATAATAATAATAATAAAAGAAATAACGCCTAAAAAAAAAACGCTAAAAAAAAAGTAACGCCAGAAAAAAAAGTAACGCCAAAAAAAAAAATAAAAAAATGAAAAAAATAAAAAATAAAAAATAAAAAAAAACACTGAAAAAAAACACATGGAAAAAAACACATGAAAAAATATAAAAATAAATAAATAAAAAACACCTGAAATAAATAAAATAAAAAAACACCTAAAATAAAAAATAAAAAATAAATAAAATACATTAAATAAAGAAACACCTGAAATAAAAAATACCTGAAATAAATAAATAAATAAAAAAGATGAAAAAAAAAGCACATGAAATAAATAAATAAAAAAAGCCTATAAAAAATAGATAAAAAAGCCTGAAAAAAATAAATAAATAAAAAAGCCTGAAAAAAATAAATAAAAAAAGCCTAAAAAATAGATAAATGAAAAAAACCTGAAAAAATTTAAATAAAAAAGAGCCTGAAAAAAGTAAATAAATAAAAAAACACCTGAAATAAATAAATAAATAAATAAAAACCTGAAATAAATATAAAAAAACACCTGAAATAAATATAAAAAAACACCTGAAATAAACAAATAAATAAAAAAACCACCTGAAATAAAAATAAAAAAATAAAAAAACGCATTAAATAAAAAAATAATAAAAAAAACATGAATTAGAAATATATAAATAAGCACCTGAAATAAATAACTAAATAAATAAACACCTAATAAATAAATAAATAAAAAAAACTAAAAAAATAATAAAAAAACACTTAAAAAAATAAAAAAAACACCTAAAAAAATAAAAAAAGCATAAAAAAATAAATAAATAAAAAAGCTTGAAAAATAAAATAAAAAAAAGCATGAATAAAAAAATGCCTGAGAAAAATAAAAATAAAAAAAGCCTGAAAAAATTAAAAAGCCTGAAAAAAATAAAGAAATAAATAAATTAAAAATCACCTGAAATAAATAAATTGATAAAAAAGCACCTGAAAATAAAAATAAAAAAAGCCTGAAAAAAATAGTTAAAAAAAAGCCTGAAAAAGATAAAAAACTATAAAAATAAAGAAATAAAAAAAGCCTGAAAAAAATTAATAAATATAAAAATGAACAAAATAGATAAATGAAAAAAAAGCCTGAAAAAATAGATAAATGAAAAAATGAACAAAATTGATAAATGAAAACAGCCTGAAAAAAATAGATAAATGAAAAAAAGCCTGAAAACAGTAAATAAAAAAAAAGCCTGAAAAAATTAAATAAATAAAAAAAGCCTGAGAAAAAAAACTAAATAAATAAAAAAAGCCTGAAGAAACACCTAAAATAAAACATAAATACACCTGAAATAAATAAATAAATAAATAAAAACACATAAAAAATTAAATAAATAAAAAAACAGCCTAAAAAAATTAATAAATAAAAAAACAACCTAAAAAAATTAATAAATAAAAAAACAACCTGAAAATAAATAAATAAATAAATAAATAAAAAACAGGAAAAAATCAATAAAAAAAGACAAAAATATAAAAATATATAATTAAAAAAATCAACCTGAAAAAAAGAACCTGAAAAAAAGTGAAAAAAATTAAATAAATAAATAAAAAAAACAGAAAAAAAGTAAATAAGAAAAAGCCTGAAATAAATAAATAAATAAATAAACAACCTGAAATAAATAAATAAATAAATAAAAACTGAAATGAATAAATTAATAAATAAAAAACCTGAACTATATAAAACAACCTGAAAAAAATTAAAAACAAACAAACAAACTGACTAAAATAAAAAAATAAATAAAAAAAAACTGAAAAAAATAGAAAAAATGCAATACATAAATAAAAAATTAAAAAATTCAACCTGAAAAAAATAATTAAATAAATAAATAGATAAATAAAACAACCTAAAAAAATAATTAAATAAATAAATAAATAAAAGCAACCTGAAAAAATGAAATAAAAAAAAACTGAAAAAAAATTAAAAAAAGCCTGAAAAAAAACCAGAATTAAAAAAAAAAGTCTGAAAAAAATAAATCAATAAAAAAAAAGCCTGAAAAAAATCAATAACAAAAACCCTGAAAAAATTCAATAAAAAAAGCCTGAAAAAATCGATAAAAAAAAGCATGAAAACAATAAATAAATAAAAAAAGCATGAAAAAAGCATGAAAAAAATGAATACATAAAAAAATCTGAAACAAATCAATAATAAGAAATGCCTGAAAAAAATGAATATAAATAAGCATAAAATAAATAAATAAAAAAAGGCTGAAAAAAAAGGTCTGAAATAAATAAATAATTAAACCTGAAAAAAAGCCTGAAAAAAAAAATAAAAAAAATATGAAAAAATAAATTAATAAAAAAACACCTGAAATAAAAAAAAATAAAAAAATAAAACACCTGAAAAAAAAACCTGAAAACAAATTAAAGAAATAAAAAAACAACCTAAAAAATTAATAAATAAAAAAAAATACATGAAAAAAAAGAAAAAAAGAAAAGAAAAAAAACAACTTGACAAAATTTAAAATATATATAATTAAAAAAAATCAACCTAAAAAAATAAAATATATCGAAAAAACAGAAATAGAAAAAAAAGATTAAATAAATAAATCAATATAAAAATAAAAAAAGACAACCTGAAAAAAATAATTAAATAAATAAATAAATAAAACAAGTTAAAAAAAATAATTAAAGAAACAACCTGAAAAAAATGAATAAATAAAAAAAGCCTGAAAAAAGTAAAAAAAAAGCCTGAAAAAAATATATAAAAAGCCTGAAACATAAAAAATCAATAATAAAAAGCAATAAAAAAATCAATAATATAAAAAGCCTGAAAAAAATCGATAAAAAAATAATGAAAAAAATAAATTAAAAAAAACTAAAAAAATTCAATAAAAAAAGCCTGAAAAAAATAAGTAAATAAAAAAAAGCCTGAAAAAAAATATATAAAGAAAAGCCTGAAAAATAAAATAAAAAAAGTAAAAAGCACCTGAAAAAAAACACATAAAAAAAACTGAAAAAAATATAGAAAAAAAACACCTGAAAAAAACATCTGAAATAAATAAATAAAAAAAGCACCTGAAATAAATAAAAATAAAAAAAGCACGAAATAAATAAAAATAAAAAAAGCACGAAATAAAAATAAAAAAAGCCTGAAAAAAAAAATAAAAAAAAATGTTAAAAATAAATAAAAAAACACCTGAAATAAATAAATTAATAAATAAATAAAAAAAGCACATGAAAAAAAATAAAACACATAAAAAAAACTGAAAAAAATAAAATAAAAATAACACCTGTAATAACTAAATAAATAAAAAAACACCTGAAAAAACACCTGAAATAAAGAAAATTAAAAAAGCACTTGAAATGAATAAATAAATAAAAAAGCACCTGAAATAAATAAAATAAAAAAAGCACGAAATAAATAAATAAATAAAAGCCTGAAAATAAAAATGAGCCTGAAAAATATAAATAAATAAAAAAAATGAACAATAGATAAATAAAAAAAATGAACAAAATAGATAAATGAAAAAAAAGCCTGAAAGAATAAATAATAAAAAAAAAACTGAAAACAGTAAATAAATTAAAAAAGCATGAAAAAAATAAATAAATAAAAAAGCCTGTGAAAAAAAACGAAATAAATAAAAAAAGCCTTAAAAAAAACTTAACCAAACTGAAATAAATAATTAAATAAAAGACACCTGAAATAAATAAATAAATAAAAAAAAAAACTAAAATAAAAAAATATATAAAAAAAACACCTGAAAAATAATAAAAAAATCATGGGAAAAAAATAAATAAAAGAAGCACATGAAAAAAAAATAAAAATACTCAAAAATAATAAAAATACCTGAAAAAAAAAATTAATAAATAAAAAAAAACTAAAAAAATTAATAAATAAAAAACTGAAAATAAATAAATAAATAAATAAAAAACAGGAAACAAAACAATAAATAAAAAAACCTTACAAAAATAAAATATATATAATTAAAAAAATCAACCTAAAAACAAAAGTAACTGAAAAAAATAAATAAATAAAACAACCTGAAAAAAAATAACAGAAAAAAGTAAATAAAAAAAGCCTGAAATATTTAAATAAATAAATAAACAAACAACCTGAAATAAATAAATAAATACAAAAAAATGAAATAAATAAATTAATAAATAAAAAACCTGAAATAAAAAAAGACAACCTGAAAAAAATAATTAAAATTAATAAATATAATAAAACCTAAAAAAATAATTAAATAAATAAATAAATAAAAACAACCTGAAGAAATAAAATAAAAAAAAGCCTGAAAAATAAAATAAAAAAAGCCTGAAAAAAAATCAATCAATAAAAAAAGCCTGAAAAAAATCAATCAATAAAAAAAGGCTGAAAAAAATCAATAATAAAAAAAAGCCTGAAAAAAATCTATAAAAAAGCCTGAAAAATCGATAAAAAAAGCATGAAAACAATAAATAAATAAAAAAAGCATGAAAAAAAATAAATAAAAAAGCATGAAAAAAATCAATCAATAAAAAAAATATGAAAAAAATCAATCAATAAAAAAAATCTGAAAAAAAAAAAAAAAATCTGAAAAAAAAATAAAAAAGCATGAAAAAATAAATAAATAAAAAAAGGATGAAAAAAATCAATAATAAAGCCTGAAAAAAATAAATAAATAAAGCCTGAAAAATAAAAAATAAACAAAGTCTGAATAAAAAGAAGCACATACAAAAATAAGACACCTAAAAGAAAACACCTGAAAAAAAAAATAAAAAAAAAAATAAAAAAACACTTGTAATAAATAAATAAATCACCTAAAAAACACCTGAAATAAAGAAAATATAAAAGTACTTGAAATAAATAAATAAATAAAAAAAAGCACCTGAAAAAAAAGCACGAAAAAAAAGCCTGAAAAAAATAGCCTGAAAAAAATAAAATAAAAAACACCTGAAATAAATAAATAAATAAATACCAGAAATAAAAAATAAATAAAAATAAAACACCTGAAAAAAAATTGAAAAAAATTAAGGAAATAAAAAAACAACCTAAAAAAAATAAATAAATAAATATACAACCTGAAAATAAATAAATAAATAAAAGAAAACAGAAAAATAAATACAAAAGCCTGAAATTAATGAATAAATAAAATAATAAAAAAACAACCTGAAATAAATAAATAAATTAATAAATAAAAAACCTGAAATAAATAAAATCGGAAAAAAAGTAAAAAAAAAAAAAAACTGAATAAAAAAAATAAATAAAAAATAAAAAATACTGAATAGAAAAAAAAGAAGTAAATAATTATAAAAATGAAAAAAAAAAAATTAAATAAAATAATAAAAAAAAGACAACCTGAAAAAAAATTAAAACAACCTAAAAAAATAATTAAATAAATAAATATAGAAACAACTTGAAAAAAATGAAATATAAAAAAGCCTGAAAAAAATAAAAAAAAGCCTGAAAAAATATATAAAAAGCCTGAAAAAAATAAATAAATAAAAAAGCCTGAAGAAAATCAATCAATAAAAAAAGCAATACAAAAATCAATAATAAAAAAATCAATAAAAAAATCAATAAAAAAAGCCTGAAAAAAATCGATAAAAAAAGCATAAACAAAAATAAATAAAAAGAAATGAAAAAAATCAATAATAAAAAGCATAAAAAAAAACTTGAAAAAAAATAAATAAATAAATAAAAGCCTGAAAAAAATAAATAAAAAAAGCCTGAAAAAATAAAAATAAAAAAGCCTGAAAAAAATAAATTAATAAATAAACAATAAAAAACACTTGAAAAAAATAAAACACCTAAAAAACCACCTGAAAAAAAAAGAAAAAAACCCACCTGTAATAGATAATTAAAAAAACACCTGAAATTATGAAAATAAAAAAAGCATTTGAAATAAATAAATAAATAAAAAAAGCACCTGAAATAAATAAATAAATAAAAAAGCACGAAATAAATTTAAAAAAGCCAGAAAAAAAATGAACAAAAATGAAGAAAAAGCCAGTAAAAAATAATAAGTAAAAAACACCTGAAATAAATAAATAAATAAAAACCTGAAATAAATAAATAAATAAATAAATAAATAAAACATGAAAAAACCCTGAAAAAAAAAATTAAAAAATTAGAAAAAAACCCAAAAAAATTAATAAATAAAAAACCTGAAAATAAATGTATAAATAATAAAACAAGAAAAAATAAATAAAAAAAATATAACCATACAAAAATAAAAAATATAAATAAGAAAAATCAACCTGAAAAAAATAAAAATAAAAAAAGAACAACCTAAAAATATAATTAAATAAATAAATAAATAAAAACAACCTGAAAAAAATAAAAAGGAAATAATAAAATAAATAAATAGTAAAAAAAAAAAAAAAAAAAAAAATAAAAAATAAAAAAAATAAAAAAAGGCAACCTGAAAAAAATAATTAAATAAATAAATAATTAAAACAACTTAAAAAAATAATTAAATAAATAAATAAAAACAACCTGAAAAAAATAAATAAAAACAACCTGAAAAAAATATAAAAAAGGAAATAATAAAATAAATAAATAGTAAAAAAAAAAAAAATAAAAAAAAAAATAAAAAAAAAATAAAAATAAAAAAAGGCAACCTGAAAAAAATAATTAAATAAATAAATAATTAAAACAACTTAAAAAAATAATTAAATAAATAAATTAAAAAAGCCTGAAAAAATAAATAAATAAAAAAAGCCTGAAAAAAATTAATAAGTAAAAAAAGGCTTGAGAAAAAATAAAAAAAGCATGAAAAAAATAAAAAAAGCATAAAACAAATATATAAATAAAAAAAAAATGAAAAATATAAATAAAATAAAGCTTGAAAAAAATTAATAAAATAAAAAAGCCTGAAAAAAATAAATTAATAAAAAAAGCCTGAAAAAAGCCTGAAAAAATAAATAAATAAAAAAGCCTGAAAAAAAATAATAAATAAATAATAAAAAGCACCTGAAAAAAAGCACCTGAAATAAAGAAAATATAAAAAGCACCTGAAAAAAATAAAAATAAAAAAAGCACGAAATAAATAAAGAAAATCTGAAAAAAAAAAATAATAAAAAAAGCCTGAAAAAAAATAAAAACATGAAAAATAAGATAAATAAAGCCTGAAATAAATAAAAAAAAACTGAAAAAAAATAAATAAATAAAAAAAGCCTGAAAAAATAAATAAAAAAAGTTTGAAAATAAATAAGTAAATAAATAAAAAAAAACAATTGAAAAAAATAAAACACCTGAAAACAACACCTGAAAAAAAAACTTTAATAAATAAATAAAAAACACCTGAAAAAAACACCTGAAATAAAGAAAATAAAAAAGCACTTGAAATAAATAAAAATATAAAAAAAGCAACTGAAATAAATAAAAAAATAAAAAAAGCACGAAATAAAAACATAAAAAAGCATGAAATAAATAAAAAAACAACTGAAATAAATAAATAAATTAACTCCTGAAATAAATAAATCAAACACCTTAAAAAAACACCTGAAAAAAATTAAGAAATAGAAAAAACAACCTAAAAAATAAATAAATAAAAATACAACCTGAAATAAATAAATAAATAAATAAATAAATAACAGAAAAAAACAACCTAACAAAAATAAAAAATATATATAATTTAAAAAAATCAACCTGAAAAAAAAGAACCTGAAAAAAAACCCTGAAAAAAAACAGAAGTAAATAAAAAAGCCTGAAATAAATAAAAAAATAAAAAAATAAAAGAACTGAAATTAATAAATTAATAAATAAAAAACCTGAAATAAATAAACAACCTGAAAAAAAGTAACAAATCAAACAAACAAACTGAATAAAAAAATAAATAAAAAATAAAAGAAACTGAAATAGAAAAAAATGAAATAAATAAATAATAAAAAAAGACAACCTGAAAAAAAATTAAATAAATAAAGCAACCTAAAAAAAATTAAATAAATTAATAAATAAAAATAACCTGAAAAAAATGAATACATAAAAAAAAAGCCTGAAAAAATCTGAAAAAATTAAAAAAAGCCTGAAAATAAATAAATAAAAAAAGCCTGAAAAAAATTATATATAAAAAGCCTGAAAAAATCAATCAATAAAAAAAAAATGAAAAAATAAAAAAAAGCCTGAAAAAATCGATAAAAATGCCTGAAAATAATCAATAAAAAAAGCATGAAAAAAATCAATAATAAAAAAAGCATGAAAAAAAAATAATGAAAAAAAATAAATAAATAAAAAAAAGCCTGAAAAAAAAATGAAAAAAATGAAAAAAATAAATAAATAAGAAAAGGATGAAAAAAATTAATTAATAAATAAATAGTAAAAAGCACCTGAAAAAAAATAAAACACCTGAAAAAAATACCTAAAAAAATAAAGAAAAAAACACCTGTAATAAATAAATAAATAAAAAAACACCTGAAATAAATAAAATAAAATAGGCACTTGAAATAAATAAAAAAATAAAAAAAGCACCTGAAATATATAAATAAATAAAAAAAGCACGAAATAAATAAATAAATAAATAAAAAACTATAAAAAAAGCTAAAAATAAATAAATAAAAAACACCTGAAATAAATAAATAAAAAAAAACCTGAAATAAATAAATAAATAAATAAATAAAAAACAGGAAAAAAAACAACCAGACAAAAATAAAAATATATATAATAAAAAAATCAACCTGAAAAAAAAAAAAATTGAAAAAAATAATTATATAAATAAATAAAACAACCTAAAAAAATAATTAAATAAATAAATAAATAAAAACAACCTGAAAAAAATGAAATAAAAAACGCCTGAAAAAAGCCTAAAAAAAGCCTGAAAATTAAAAAAAAGCCTGAAAATAAATAAATAAATAAAAAAAGCCTGAAAAAAATCAATCCATAAAAAAAGTCTGAAAAAATCAATCCATTAAAAAAGCCTGAAAAAATCAATAAAAAATAGCCTGAAAAAATCATTAAAAAAAGCCCGAAAAAATCAATAAAAAAGCCTAAAAAAATAAAAAAATCTGAAAATAAATAAATACAAAAGCCTGAAAAAAATAAATAAATAATAAAAGCCTGAAAAAAATAAATTAATAAATTATTAATAAAAAGCACCTGAAAATAAATAAATAAAACACTTGAAAAAAACACCTGAAAAAAAGCACGAAATAAATAAATAAAATCCTGAAAAAAATAAAAAAGCATGAAAAAATAAAAAAACACCTGAACTAAATAAATAAATAAAACACCTGAAAGAAATTAAATAAATAAAAAAACAGCCTAAAAAATTAATATATAAAAAAACAACCTGAAAATAAATAAATAAATATAAAATAGGAAAAAAATTAAAATAAAATAAAAAAAAACTAGACAAAAATAAAAATATATATAATTAAAAAAAAATCAACCTAAAAAAAATAAAAAATGAACCTGAAAAAAAAATCAACCTAAAAAAATAATTAAATAAATAAATAAAAACAACCTGAATAATATAGAAAAATAAATAAATAAATGAATAAATAAATAAAAAAAGACAACCTGAAAAAAATAATTAAATAAATAAATAAATAAAACAACCTAAAAAAATAATTAAATAAAAACAACCTGAAAAAAATGAATAAATAAAAAAAAGCCTGAAAAAAGCCTAAAAAAGCCTGAAAAAAATAAAAAAATAAAAAAGCCTGAAAAAAATCAATAAAAAAAGCCTGAAAAAATTCAATAAAAAAAGCCTGAAAAAATTCAATAAAAAAATCATGGAAAAAATCAATAAAAAAAGCATGAAAAAAATAAATAATTAAAAAAAAATGACAAAAATAAATAAAAAAGGCCTGGAAAAAAAAATAAAAAAAAAAGTCTGAAAAAATAAATAAAAAAAGACTGAAAAAAAAAAAATAAATAATAAAAAGCACCTGAAAATAAATAAATAAATAAATAAATAAAACACCTGAAAAATAAACCTAAAAAAAACACCTGAAAAACATTCAAATCAATCGTGAAAGTTCTTCCATTATTACATCATTTATGCCTTTCACCCTGACAAGTGCATATGGATGAGAATGGGAAAACTACAAATAGAGGTCTTTAATTACGAAATGTATGGAGGAATGAAGCAGGTAGACTGTGAAAAGGATTTAGGAGTGCTGATAGATCGAGAACTTAATTTCAGAAGACATTTAGCAGAAAAAATTAATAGGTCAAATAGGATGTCTGGGTTAATAAGAAGGACATTTATAAACTTAGAGACTATTCAAAACATTGTATATTGCCATGGTGAGACCTCTTTTAGCACCCGTATAAACAAAAAGACATAAATGCAGTTGAAAATGTGTAGAGGAGAGCAACGAGAATGATTCCTTCCTTACAGGGGTTGAATTATGAAGAAAGATTGAAGAAATTAGATCTTCCTTCATTGACATACAGAAGAAATAGGGGAGACATAATTAAAGCATTATAATAATAAAAATGCCAATATATCAATATAATATAAATATATTAGAAATATATGATAGGAAAGTATGCGGCAATATATTTCAGAGAGCAGAGGAAACTAGAACAAGGGGATAAAATAGTAAGATCAAGAAAGTACGACCAAGATTAAACATAAACCTTCAAGGAAATATTCATTCAGCTATAGAATTGTAAATATATGGAACAGCCGGCCTTCCCGATTATGTCATAAATTCAGCAAGTGTAAGGAAGTTTGAGATTAATCTGGACAAGGAATGGAAAAGTAAAAAACAAATATTTCAATATAAAGCACAACTACAATAAAACCTACAATTAATTAAGTCGGCTCTGTTCTAACGAGTTGGCAACGAATTGACAGTCCAGATGAGGAGCCGGAGTCACAGGCCAGCTGGTAAAAGGCCTTCTTCCGGATGTATTCTACGGTATCCCTGACTAAAAGGAACATGATAGTAATTCAGTACTTACCGTGCAGCTGTTATCTTGTTACTTGTTGTTGGATATTCTATGCCCCGTTCCACCAGCAGATGGTGCTCCACAGGGCCTCTCTCATTATTATTAAACACTATAATCACTTGTAATACTCATATCATCCATGTTGTAACACTATAATCACTTGGGTATTTATTGAAAGAATTACCGTTTTGCAGCAGTGTGGCCAGATCCGGCTGGGTCCCAGTATTTTACCCCTGTCATTTATTGTACTTTATCACGATTATTTCCCGGTAGTTTGCCCAGGTTAGGTCCCGGTAGTCTGCCCAGGTTAGGTCCCGGTAGTCTGATGCGGTCTAGGTTAGGTTAGGTAAGGTTAGGTAAGGTCAGGTAAGGTCAGGCTAATTTCAAAATGCCCCATTTGAATATGCCCTATCTTGGAAATGGGGCATCTGCGGAGGAAATGCCATAGAAGAAAATAGTCTTAGATAGGTCTAAATAAGTGGGTAATGAAGGTAGAAAAAACGTACGCAATAACGGTAATTCATTCAATATTTACCATCACTTGTAATACTCATATCATCTGTATCACAACACTCAGCCAACAGATGTGTTTTCAGTCTTTTCTTAAAAGTGGTGCAATTTTCACTACTCCTGACATGTAATGGCAATCCAATAATGAGTCTACTTGGTGCACACCTTTCAAACGCTCTGAAACCCATTGTCAGATTACTCATCGGCTCATTTAACCTGTATTGTTCGTCACTATGCCTGAGTTCCATAGATGTCTTTATGGTATTTATTGAAAGAATTACCGTTTTGTAGCAGTGTTGCCAGATCCGGCTAGGTCCCAGTATTTTGCCCTGGTCATTTCCTGTACTTTACCACGGTTATTTTCCGGTAGTCTGCCCAGGTTAGGTCCCGGTGTAACAGTCTGTTTTTCCCCCTGTCCGAAATCCCCCCCGGGGAAATATGGCCCAGAATATATATTCCCCTGGGGGAATTTCGTCCCAGGATAATATTCCCCCCTCTGGGACAATATTCCCCCAACCCCACTCCTATTATAAGAGTATGGCTATGGCGACACCTGTAGTAACGACAACCTGCCACACAGGATAATTATCCTAACGACAAAACTACCATCACTTATGATGTTTATAGATGAGGAAGGTTAGGTTAGGTTTTAATTAGCTTTCCAATAAAGGTTAGGTTAGGTTAGGTTAGGTTTTAATTAGCTTTCCAATAAAGACTTCACGATTGTTTTATCTAAAACTACTTATGACTTTGCCAAACTTACCGTTGATTATGTAATTCATTAAAATAATTTCTATGTAGGGGGGGGGGGAATGGCCTAGAGGGGGAAAATTATCCTAGGTCTGAAATTCCCCCCAGGAGAATAACAGCCCGGGCTGTTATTCCCGGGGGGAAATCAAAACTAGGCAATATTTCCCGGGGGGAATTTCAGTCAGGGGGGAAAAATTTCCTGCTACACCGGTAGTCTGATGCGGTCTAGGTAAGGTCAGGTAAGATCAGGCTAATTTCAAAATGCCCCATTTGAATATGCCCTATCTTGGAAATGCCATAGAAGAAAATAGTGTTAGAATGGTCTAAAGAAGTGGGTAATGAAGGTAGAAAATAGTCTTAGAATGGTCTAAATAAATGGGTAATGATGTAGAAAATAGTCTTAGAATGGTCTAAATAAGTGGGTAATGAAGGTAGAAAATAGTCTTAGAATGGTCTAAATAAGTGGGTAATAAAGGTAGAAAATAGTCTAAAGAAGTGGGTAATGAAGGTAGAAAATAGTCTTAGAATGGTCTAAATAAGTGGGTAATAAAGGTAGAAAATAGTCTAAAGAAGTGGGTAATGAAGGTAGAAAATAGTCTTAGAATGGTCTAAATAAGTGGGTAATAAAGGTAGAAAATAGTCTAAAGAAGTGGGTAATGAAGGTAGAAAATAGTCTTAGAATGGTCTAAATAAGTGGGTAATGAGGGTAGAAAAACCGTACGCAATAACAGTAATTCTTTCAATATTTACCGTATTTATAATTTGGAGTATATTGGTCCCGATTGCTCGTATCCACTTTGGTTTCCTTTCCAATTGGGCACACGTACACACAGTATGTTGGTATAGAGTACAATAACTTTATATATAAATAGTTGTAATAACAGCACACGTGTTTCTTGAAATAAAATAACGAACGAGAGATATGACCCTCTCCACACCGAGGTTAGAAGGCAACTGACATTAATATTACTTGAATTCACCACAACACCTCAAGGAAGGGTCCGACAGCTTAGGCTAGCCAGGGATTAGTCAAAATTATGTACGCTTTCTCTTTTCCTTTTTTTTTTTTTTTTTTTAATGCTCCTCGATTTAGTGGACCGTATTCAAGAACATTACTTTGTGGTGAATACGATGGTGTGGTAAAGGTACGATGGGTGACTGTAGATGTTGTTTACCTATATAGTCATCATCGTACTATTACCACACCATCGTCAATACCATGGATATAATAATTTCTGGCATACGGTTCAATGTTTGTTTTGGTAATTATCAGGTAATTTGAGCCGGTAGTTTGTTACGCTTTTTATAGGGCTAGTTCCACAGTGGCTTGGGTTTGTTATGATCCTCCCCAACCAACCACACTTGTCTTTTGGTTCGTTATGATCCTCCCCAACCAACCACATGTACACTTGTCTTTTAGTTCGTTATGATCCTTCCCAACCCATCACACTTGTTTTTTGGTTCGTTATGATCCTCCCCAACCCATCACACTTGTCTTTTGATTCGTTATGATCCTCCCCAACCCATCACACTTGTTTTTTGATTCGTTATGATCCTCCCCAACCCATCACACTTGTCTTTTGATTCGTTATGATCCTCCCCAACCAACCACACTTGTCTTTGGGTTCGTTATGATCCTCCCCAACCAACCACATTTGTCAGTCTTACTTATATCCAACAACAAACTCAGTCTCCATATCCACGTACTAAATCTGTCAGGTAGTTCCATTATTACCATAGTTTGTTTAGATGCTCCCCAACCACACTGTCATAGTTTCATAGTAAAGTCATCCAATCCATAGCAACACGTGTCGTTTTAGTCCTCACCACCAAACAATGACATTCACCCTTCACTGTAAAAAGGCCACACATAATTTGGCAGTATATTATTCATCATATTATCAATGTTTTAGTGCAGCCAAAGACTAAAATAATTAATGACATCGAGTGTGATCATAACTAATAGTTCAATTCATGTTAATGAAAATAAATTAAACTACAAATGAAACCGATATAAAAATTACATACATATAAGCAACTTAATGGTATGTGCGTAGGTTACACACATACGGCTAAAAATAAATTAATTACACACACACACACACACACACACACACACACATAATCTACACATTCTCATACACACAGGTGCAAATCTGGGGAAAGTGTTAAGGGGGTGCGGGAGTAGGGGACAGGCTTGGGGGGGGGACTGGGGGGTGCGGGAATAGGGGGACAGGCTTGGTGTGGGTAGAAAGCCTGTCCCCTATTCCCGCACTCACCTAACCCCCCCCCCCCCCATGCCTGTCCCCCTATTCCCACACCCCCCGCACCCACCTAAACCCCCCCAAGCCTGTCCCCCTATTCCCGCACCCCCTTAAGCATTTCAATTATTTACTTAATATTTTTTCACTGTAAGAGACAATAGTGAGTTTTCATGTGACGTCACGGTGTGCTCGGCAGCCATTTGGTTACATTTGGTAGTATACCTCTATGTATACAAGCAGAGGGTAGTGGTTAGGTCTACCACGTTTCATTTATTTTACTATTCGTTTCAGCGCCGGACAGAAGCTGTTTTTCGCAAATATCTCCTAAATGAATCGTTGTATAAGTATAATATTTCAGCACACTACCTTTAACATCCGGACCTAATTTATGGCTGACATACCATATTACTATATGTGTTATGTTAGGAGTTTACTCGTGAATAATAACACAAAGCAGGTCAGTCATATTGACGCATTCGAAGGAAAGTGTGCCCCCTCCACCCCCCCCAACACCCTCCCAAACCATTCCTAACCACAACTACTTCTCCCCCTTCTCGCCCTCGTTATCCCTCCTCTTCTCCCCCTACCTCCTCGCCTCCCCCATCACTCGTGTACCTCATACCTCAGAGAGGGGGAGGGGATACGGGAGACTGTGGATATTCAGTTAAGGTATAAATTGCTTATTCAAAAAGGTAAAGAACACATGAAGCAACCATGAACGATTTTATTTGGTTGCCCAAAACCCAAACTGACTTCATCCTTCTGGTGGCCTTAGACACGTGGGTTATTATCCGGCTATACGGCCATTAACAACGGGATTAGCTATTGCTTTAATGGTCGTTTGACCCACCCTGGTTTTCATGTCCACACAAAACAGTAACTGTATTAAACAATATTACTAATGAACGATACGTATATACATACTGTCATATGTAACTATTATTTATGTACGTAATTAGAATAAGAAAAAAAAATCAAAGATGGAAGGGGGATGGTGTATATATATAGGGGGGGTGAAGAGTGAAACGGGGAGGGGGATAATGTGATATTGGGGTAGGGAAGGAAGGAGTGGTGTGGGGGGTGTTGGTGGAGGGGTTACACGAGTACCCCACACTCTTCCCATTCTCTCTGAGGCTTAATATCACTCAGTAAACTCCTAACATAACACATATGGTATGTCAGCCATAAATTAGGTCCGGGTGTTAACGATAGTGTGCTAAAATATTATATTGATACAACGATTCGTTTAGGAGATATTTGCGAAAAACAGCGTCTGTCCGGCGCTGAAACGAATATTAGACGAGTGTTAGACCTCCTTTAAGGGGATATTTAAGAATGTCACGGTTTTGCTGCATGGTGAGATGTTCTAACACAGACAAACTTCCTGCTAGTTTGTCCTTCTTTTGGATCCGTAAGGTGATAAGAAACCAAGGAGAAGCACACGAGAAACTCCTGCAGCTGATTAAGAGAAGGAATTTATGGTTCTCCCGAATATCCAGCTGTTGTCTGTCATGATGGCGGTGGTACTTATTTCACAGTACATACTATGTCTTACTCTCTACAGTTTCGACACACATTATATATACCACTCATACGCATAACGTGGTGTTTTGTTTCGTGTTTACTTTTGTCAGCTGATCGAGCTTGCTTTTGATTGGCTGGAGTCAGTCCAATCACTTGAAAGACGCCACCCTCATTGGCTGAACGACATAGGGCACCAGGGAGCATATTATCCAAGTCAACTGATTCTGGCGGGCTACCGCTTACTGCTGGGCCAAAATCGTGGTGGTTGGAAGGAGAATAACGTTTGGGTTATAACGATAAAACCAACCATGGGATAATCTTTGAAATAGTTTCATTCTCTTTCCCAGCTTATTTTACCTAAAGGGGACAGAACCTAACCTAACCTGACCTAACCTAATCTAAACTGGACCTAACCTTAACCTAACCAAATCAAGCACTGACATATACCCTTCCAGACTTGGATAATATGCCACCCGGGAAGATTTACGACTCCCTAACTACTTAGGAACAGGATAGGACGCCCTAAAATTTTTTTGAGTATACCAACTTAGGACATGAGATAGGATGTCCTAACCTGTTCCTATCTTCGGACTCCCTAAGTCAGATAGGACGGCGTGGCTGCCCTAAGTTAGGACACGTTTGAGTATCCGACCCCTGGCATAATTCACCCTCCTCCCTTGGTGTACGTATCTCCCCCCCCAAAAAAAAAAAAAAAAAATCTTACAAGTAAAGTAGAGATCAAAATAAGGAACAGTCGATGTGTAAAAGTTATTCAAGGGTGTATATATTATTATATTTATACACTACAATGTTCCATCCCAAGCAGACACTGATATTAAATTAACAGTAGTCCAAGAACAATAGCCTAAATCTCTGATACCTGGATTCCTGGAAAGATTTTTATACACAATTTGAGATTAACTATCAATAGTTATAGCTTTCGTGTATAAAAACTCCCATGCAATTATAACTGTTTATGTAAGGTACAAATACGTACACTAAAACACTCTGCAATGCATTAATTACAATACATATTGAAATAGTTATTACAGTCACATTAACCTCTGAAGAATAATTATAAGACTAACTGTATTGTATTTTCTTTGAAGGTACAGTCACAGATCATAATATCTGCCCACCCAAGACGGGTAAGAGCTTTATGTTGCTAAATTATAAGCACACTAGACAGACCACAGTGTTTAATGTTAATAGCTATATCAATAACTCAAGCTGTCCCGTAAAGAGGATCGACACTATAATTGTCTAATTCCACGTGCTGGGGGAATAGAAAGAAATATGCTTCGTGACTCTCCTAGATTTTCTTAATTTTTGAAAAGATTATTATGATAGCTTTAAGGAGGTATATACAGTGGTGTCGGTGATAAATCTGGAGCAACTGATTCCTCCAAACTATTCCAGGCATCAGCTAGGATGGCCATTATCTTTATTCATTGGTCCTGTTTCCTGACATATAGTAGTTTGGAGGAATGAAGGTGCTCCAATGTACCAAAAGTATATTACCCCCTTATTACCCCTGTGTTCCCTGGATAACCTATTTAAGTGTATTTAGTGCACCTTCTCCTGAGAGGTGGAGGGGAAGGTACTACCATAGGCTGGGGTGTAGCCTTGACGGGAGGCATGGGAGAGAGGGGTGGTAATGTTTTCACCACCCACAAAGGCGTACTGCAGCTCCTCCAGAGTACGCTTACGAGTTTCAGGCAAGAAGAAGAAAGTGACGATGGCCAGTATGAGTTGGAAGGTCCCGAAGATTATCACAGCGTTCTGCAGACCAATTGCCACCGTCAGGTCTGGGAAACCCTGCATAGTAGAGGAGAACACAACATGTATACATAGCTATCGATTCTCTCACGGTGGGATAGTAACACAGATTACTGATTAGTCTAGGATAAGTTTGCATCAGATATTTTTTTTCTGAGTTATGTTATCTTTAATCATATGTTGTACAGTCACTGGGATATATACAAGTAACTACTGTATGTCAAGAACTCCAATATACGAATAGGTCGGTGGAGGATCTGTTTTTTGCAATGTTGAGAGAGACACGTAAACTACAATTACCCCACAACAAGCGACCCCCTTAATTAATGGGCTAGGCATTTAGCAAACTATTAATGAGTCAAGAACAGCAAAACATATTAAGGGGCGAATTATAATGTTGGCAATTTTGGAGTAACTGATTCCTCCAATCTACTCCACAGCAACAGGACGCCAATTTTAGATAATCTGGCCAGTTGTTTCCTGGTATAGTTTGAGGGGAATCAGGAGTCCTCTCAATGTGCCGAAAGTATAACACCCCTTAAACTTTATGTTGTCGTGCCTGTGTGATGATGAAGAGAGTGATGACGAAGGTAGTAGTGACGATGGATGCCCCGATGCTCCTGACGGGTGTGGGCAGGAGCTCTCCAATGAGGATCCATGGCACAGGACCCTCACCCAGACCAAAGGATGCCACGTAGATGATGACGGCAGTAAGAGGGACCCAGCCCACCCCAGGGTCAGCAGCGTACAGTACTCCACCTGACACAGTACACAAGGGAACAGAAAGATTAACTCTTATAAATGCAAAGATACAAAGATTGATTAGCAGAACACTCAATTTAAAGAAGGACTACAGATAAAGTTACAAAAAGGAGTACAAAGGACTAGGTAGGTACTGTACACTAATCTCATAACAGATTTGTTGGATACGTCTTTTGTCTGGCATGTGCACTGTAGCCTATATGTGTCCATGACGCATATCGTAGGTCTGCATGACCCCCAAAGACTTTGATGATCCCCACCTCACCTACGAGTACATGACCTCACCTCACGTGCATGACCTCACCTGTGACATAGAGTGCTGCCGAACACACCAAGGCAGAAAAGATGAGAAGCGGCCTCCTCCCGATTCGGTCTATGATGAGGGCCGAGACGAGGGTGAAGACGAGTCGTGACACCCCGAGTAGCACCGAACACGTGAACGGGTCGAAGATGACGCCGGCGTTCTCGAAGAAGTAAACCGCATACATAAAGATGACCATGTTCCCGCCAACCTCACGAAGGAAGAAGATGCCAGTGACGAGGAGGACGGGACGGTAGTTGCCAGGCTCACGAAGGGAACGACACTGTATACAACATAAATAGAGAAAAGCAGAGAAGAAAGTAAAGAAAGACCTCGTTATCCCAATTACGGTCGTAGCCATTTTGGTACTGGCTGCATGGATGGCAATATGCTACAGTGTGATACTCCTTCAGGAGTTTGAGCTCTATAGGGCATAGCTATCCCTCTGACACAAAACTTTCAATGTAGGATTATTCATCGTGACTCTAGCATAATCGTACACACCCACGACCGAATAGGCTACCTCCTCCCCCCCCCCAAAAAAAAAAGAAAAAAAAAGAAAATTAAAATAAACAAGGAATTTTTTATCGTTACTGGACTGTACATACCTACTATCAAAATACCCCCTCCCCCCCGAATAATAATAATATTAATACATCCGACCCACCTGCTGTAGGAATGAGTTGGTCTGTCCTTGTTGAGTGATGGCGTCCCTCACAGCGCTCAGTTCGGTGTCCACATCGTGTTCAGGTGCCCGCAGTTTCATCAGTGACCTGTGCAGTGTAGTAACGAAATATATAGAAAAAAAAAGGTATAAAATCATAGATTATAGAAGGACGCTCTCACAAAAGCCAATTCAAGTCTGCGGACACAACCAACCCATATTTTCATCCTCGTTCTTACCAACTGAATTAGCTGCATGCTCTATTTACAAACAGATATAGAATTTCTCTGGTCTAGACTGTTTCACACATTATAATACTTATTAATATATAGTTGCACAGAAAACACACACACACACACACATACACTCACTCTCTCTCTCCAACACCCACCTGAGAGCGGCCTTCTCCCTGCCCCTCCTCAGTAGCCAATAAGGACTCTCAGGTACAAACAGTATTCCCACCACCACTGGGAAGAGGATGATGCCACAGATGAGTGTAGTGGCCTGCCAGGAGAGGAAGCGGGCCAGCAGATACACCATAAGCATACCTACGCTTACAAACACCTCAGGTAGCGAGGAAAGCAGCCCACGCACGTCAGCCATCACCATCTCCGCTAATAGGGGCTGTGTGTGTGAAGGGACAGTATTTGTTGGGTGGATGGATGGAGAATGGGAATAAAGAGAGAGAGAGAGAGAGAGAGAGAGCATGAGGATGGATGGATGAGGGACCACCTACACTTATAGTACACTACTCCCACACCACTTACACTTATAGTACACTACTCCCACACCACCTACTCCTAGTACACTACTCCCACACCACCTACTCCTATATTACAGTACACTACTCCCACACCACTTACACCTAGAACACTACACCCCCACCACCTACTGTACACTATAGCCAACAATACACCCACGTACTGTACCACCTATACAACTTCATGTACAGCCACAATCAAATAACCACCGACACTTTCCTTTCATCGTGCAAATAAATCAGTATCATATCAAAATATAATCATACAACACCTTACGTCAAATCAACCCCCTCAATTATTATTATTATTATGAGATGCTGCAAAATCATACACGTGTTGTTCTTTATTTACCAAGATATTTACTACGATGGAATGAATTCAATGAAAGTGTCGGTGGATATTTGATTGTGGCTGTACACTATACACGTCTACCCACCTGTACTATAGTGGTGACCATTAGACCCACTGACCCCGTCACTGCCCTGCCCACGTATATCCAGGCCAGTGACTCAGTAGCTGCCATGAGGATCCAACCAAGAGCAGCCGGTACCAATAGGAAGGCTATGAGGCGACATGGTCCAACAGCCTCTACCAGCACTCCCGAAGTCACCGTTGAAAAGATGGCGGCTATTCCTGCACTCGATACTGTACACGGGAATGAGAAGATTAAGTAAGAGCTAGTTAGAGGTTGCGTCCTTGTGAGAAGCTTTGTTAGGATTATTTGTGTACAACTGTCAAAGAGAGAGAGAGAGAGAGAGAGAGAGAGAGAGAGAGAGAGAGAGAGAGACGTGGAGATGATGACCTCTATTTCTATATTCGATTTTGTACTAAAAGGGAAAGAGAAAATGTCAGAGAAAGATGATTAAGACAAGGAGGAAATGGTCACTATAATATATCCTTTCACTCGACATTACATTATACATACAGTGTGTCTCAGATATTATTACCTCGCTTGCATAATGAGTTTTGGACATTCATCATACAACATTTAATTTATGCTTAGAATAACGTCATTAATTTAGTGTTTCCTAAAGTGTGGCACGTATAATCTGGGATATATTGTAAACCGTGCACCTTCTCTCTCGTTCCATGCAGATATGATGTTAATTCCAGGATTAGGTAGGTCTTAATTCATTCATTCTCAAATCATATCAATCATCTTTACTTTCAGTCCACGTAGAGCTACATCAATTCCACTCAGAGCTTCTCAGTTACACTTAGAACTACTTCAATTTCACTCACCATGCCACTTCAATTCCACTCAGAACCATTTCAGTTTCACTCAGAACCACTTCAATTCCATTTAGACCCAGTTCAGAACTTCAGTTCCACTCAAGAGTCGCTCTAATTCCGCTCAGAGCCACTTCAGTTCCACTCAGAACCAACTACTTCAATTCCACCGAGACCCAACCACTTTAATTCCACTTACCGAGCCACTGTTGATCGTCCTGGGTGAGGTTGAAGGGGGTAGTGGGGTCTTCCATGATACGTGACACCTCCACTGACCAACCCACCACATTACCTGTCAGTAGCGTACCCAACACCAACACACTCGAAGCACAGACCTGGGCAAGGAAAAAAAAAGTATTGTGTGTCTGGGGTTATAGAGTAGTCGGGGTGGTACGAGTAGTAGTAGTAGGAGAGAGAGAGAGAGAGAGAGAGAGAGAGAGAGAGAGAGAGAGAGAGAGAGAGAGAGTGAAAGCTGTAGTATAGGGTAATATTTTTACACGGGATTCCATGACTGACCTGCTTCCATCGGTATATGAACCAAGACTTGAAGGCCATCATGGCCGAGGGGTGGAGATGCAGGGTGACGTGGTGTGCCTCAGGTTGGGAGTGTTGATGAGCCCTACTCAGTCAGTTTCTGGATCACAGGGAGAAGAGAAATGGTGGTCAAAGATGAGAGAGAGAGAGAGAGAGAGAGAGAGAGAGAGGATATTTGATTTGAGAATGAAAGAATACCGGCCGCTTTACGCTTGGAAAACCAAATAAGACGAGGGAGAACGTGACAGAAAGGTGGAACGTAGTATATCAAGCATGAAAGAAAATTAGTAGAAGGAAAGGAGGGACAGTTGAAGAATTTATTATAGAGGAGAAGTGGCTCGGGTTGGAAGGAGTGTCCGTCGATCAACTCTTGAAAATTTTGTCCACATCACCGCAAGCAATACACGAGAGGAAAGAAGAAAGGGAGAAAGAATGAACAAATCAGAAAGGGGACCGACAGAATGATGAAAGAAGAAAGGGGGAGAGAATAAGGAAAGGATATATAGATGTTTAGAGAGAAGAAAAAAACTATTGGTGGGGGGGTGGGGGGATTATGGGGTCGAGTGAGGCTTAGGTGAGTCAGCAGTCTATCAGTCTCATGGTATGGACAGCAGGGGAGGGGAGGGATGGGTAGTGGGTTAGCTACGTACGTGCTGGAGACAATACTGTTAAGATTATACATGGCTTTTGTAGCGGACGTGGGACATAACTACAATGAGGAGCAGACCAGATGTATTGTGTTATTGAATAGGCCACTTGAAATTAATGTCCTCAACTGGAGAAGTGCTATGGAGTAAAGTAGATGTTGAGTAGGCCTAGACAAGAATCTTAAATTGGCTATAGCCTACTGTAGTTGATTCGCTCAGTTGTATCAAATAAGATGAATGGTTGATTAGTTCAGTTGTATCTAGGTATGGTTGGTTAGTCCAGTTGTATTTTGTATTTAGTTCTATAAAGGCCGAATACATATTAAATTATTACAAGAGTATAAGAACTTTGTACAATACTTACTCCTGTTGCATCTACTACCTTGATAGAATCCCCTCGAGGTTATTATAAATTTATGCTACAAATGATAACATGACACCATTGCCTGAGATTGAAGGGGGACTTTTATTCATGACTACACCTCGAGTTACTAATATCCTGGGCACTATTACACATTTTAGTCAACTATAGAAAGGCCAGCTCATTCGCCTATTTAATTACACGTACCGGGTATCGTTAATTGATTTTAAAAAATCATGAAAATGTCATCACATTGCCAGACTTCAGAATAACAGTGCAAAGGTAAGTTTACATCATCAGGTATGAAAGGAGACTTAATTACGCTTTAATTGGCAATCAGGGAATTTTGCGGTTTGACTCCATACACTTATTAAAGGCGCGGTCACACGAGCCAATTTTTCGTCAATTATTCACCGTCAATTTTATTATTCACCGTCAATTTTAACTGTGGCTGGTCACACGAGCTAGTCGAGATTTGAGAATATTTCGGCAATTCGGTGTCACGTGAGCATCGGAGGGAGTGGTAGCCTAATAAATTAAATAGACTAAAATTAGTCACACAAACAACAAGAACAAATATCACTAAAGATCACACTTAATTTGGTACACAGTTCAGGCATTCAGGATCAACGGGAGTACTGAACAACTCACACGGGTGTGTGTCGAGGGAAGTGGAGGAGGAGCTGGAGTCGCAGGTGATCTGGGGGAAGGCTCTGTCTCTGGACACCCATGAGGCGCTAAGCTCACAGTTGTGCTGAGTCAGAATCACATGCAAGGCTTACAATGTCAGGTTAGGGCTAGTGTCATGCATTGTGGTCACGCGCGTTTGAGAGAGCCTAACTTGCACTATCTCCAGTCTCCTTTTCTCTATATCCTTCTCTTTATTAGCTCCCGTAATTTTTATTCTACTGTAATGTTGCCCTCTTCCACAAATCGTTTCCATTCATACTCGTATATTGTAAACTCTCCATATACAATGAATACTTGTATTCACAATTTCATTTTTTTTCTCTCGATTTCAGTAAGAGGGGTTCGATTGTCTGTACCGCGGTACAGATTTGTCTTATACAGTACATAGGCCTATTTCTTCTTTGTGCGTCGACACACACAAGTCTTTGGTTTTGATCCACAACTTTTCACAACAAAAATCATTACAGTACTGTACTTAGAATACACGTACAGTAGCCTACCTATACTCGTAATTAACTTACCCATACGTAGGTCAGTTTTTTATATTGTCAAGTTTATAAATACTGCATCCCATTTTCAACGTGCCTATGATCATTTCTGGGATATGTTAAGGTTTCTGTAAACTTTCACCAGAAAATTAATATAACTGGCAGCCTAAGGTGGAGAAACACATGTTAACCTTTTGGAATTTAAATAATCTTACAGTATACACTAATAAATATACTTTTCAACACAGAATCCCATACCTCTCTCAGGATATCCCTCTTCTCCACTTATCTCCTACCTCAAAGCCACTATGATTCTATGGTATGTGTAATAACCCACTGCAGTTGTATATAATCTGAGAGAGCCACTCCCATTGCCCAATAGCCATATCTGTTTGGATTTTTCACTTATATTACTCTTTATGTCAGAGAATTTGTACTGTAAATAGAAGATATACCAAGGAATTACCACAAACAGGAATCCCATTTTCTACAAACTTTATTGCAATATCTAAGAAAAATCTGCTAAACTAAATCATCAAATATTTAGTTTGTTTTCCCTCTCTTTCCCCCCTATGGTTACTTACATGTAGCTTACATATGAAAACCATGCTGGCTTAATTTACAAACTTCAAAAGACTACTAATATTTTTGTTTTCTGCACATTATGGTTAAGGGAAGAAGGGAACAATAAGAGGAAGGACAGGAAGTGAGGGCACAACAGAGAAAGGTAAAAGAGTAAATGAAGTACAGTAGTGTAATTGGAAAGGGGGAGAGGAAGGGAGAGAAAACGGGCAGAAATTAAGGCAACAATAATAGTGTAATGTCCTTCTAGTACCAGACAGGAATTAGAAAATAAAACAAAATGATGTGAAAGAAATTAAACTTGAGATGCAGAGCAGTAGCAAATAACACTGAAAACAGAATGAGGTTGACCAGGAATTTAACCCTTAAACCGCGGGTGACAAGATGGTGATGAGAATTCTTGACAACAGTTTTTAAAATTCCGCGCCCCATAACATGATCTTAAAGTATTGTAACAGAGATGTTAAGTGCATTGGCATGAAATAAAAGTCTTAAAATAAACCCAGTACAGTATTAGTAATCAAATATACAAGCCCTATACCTCTGAATACAACATAAGGTGAAATTTGTATGTATTCTTTTAGAAATTTCATTCACATACTTTAATTATAGGGATGAAAAGTCTACAAGGATATAATGTTTTGGTACATTGGAGTGCCTTGATTTCTCCAAAGTATGCCAGGAAACAGGACCACATTAGCAAAAATAATGGTGGCCTGTTGCTTGGAGTAGTTTGGGGGAATCAGTTGTTCCAAATTTACCAACACTGTACTACCCTCTTAATTCTCTTTTAGCTTCCTTAATGACCCTCCTGGCCTAATCCAAATAATTGCCTATCACTCAAGATTATAAATTTTGATGTTCTTGAGATGATTGATACGTCTTGATATGCAGTAGGTAATTTTGACAGTTCCTGTGTATGTGAAGCTCTACCCATCCCCACTTTGCATAATGATGATGATAATGACTACAGTGTTAGCAACATACAGTACAGTATTTCCAATAGCTGTCACATGTTCACCCACAGTTTATACAGAATATAAACCTGTCTTCCTATACCCTATAAATATCATGAACAAATGCCACCAACAGACCTGGGAGTTATACCCACACAAACCTGAAGGTTAAATTTAACCTCTTTAGTACATGAACTCTATAGTTATACCCTGGCTCATGCCACACAATTTGATGAACCACAGGAATATCCCATAAAATAATATTTAAAACTACCTTAAATACCACATCAACAAAAGACTCAACTTAATTAAAATAATCTGGTAATTCCACAATATAGATCCCAGATACAGGGCTAAACCTTTTATATAGCAGTGAAGCAAAGTGAATTTACAGCACTGTTTACAATACAGTACTCAACTATTTTTCGCATGACTGCTATTCTCTGCTCTTTTGTTGTGCTTGTTCTTCAAAAAATAAATTCTGCAATATTAATTGATACAGTTAAGGTGTGTAGAATTTACCATGATGTTTCCTTTGAATATGTAAGCACATAAACCTGAATATAATAGCTCACAAAATAAATTTGTTCATAACCTTTTTTTTTACCATAATCTTCCTATGCAATTAGAAGCTGGATTTTGTACATGAAGTGATGTTTTTCACACACACATTCTTATCATGTCAACATGTAACTTGAAAGTTTTTTAAAATCAATCTATCAGTGCAGTGACAAATTGGAGCACACTGTTCGATGCTTACTCAATCTACTACCATTTCCCTTGCTATCGTTAATAATTTCACCACAAATAGTGACAGTTATGCAGTTTTTCCACTAATGTTCAGTTAGCTTTCCACTACCAAGTAAAGAAACTAAGTCAATTGTGGAAGAGAACAGGAAGACTGAGATAAACATATGAACAATAAAGAATGCAAATATATGAAGATACAAGGGATGCTTAAGGGGGAAGCAGTCTAGCAAAAATACAAAGGAAAGGAAGGGGAAAGGGGACAATGTCAACATCTGAGAAACATTGAGAATTCTGTTAGGGGCCTGGAGGAAATTGAAAGTAAAATTATAAGATATTATGAGAGAAGAAGGAAAGGGCATAAAGTTAATGTCTGACAAAGCATCTGAGAATACAACAATGTTAAAGGATTTAAAAATTAACTGTAGAAAGTAATTACAAAATAATTATACAAATTTGAGGCCCAGAATGTGAATAGGCCTCGAGACGCACTGAGTTTCACGAAGTCCGCTAACACGAGTCCAAGATGAGAAGGCAGTTATGGAGGAGTTCAAAACGAGGTCCAGGTGAGTAGTCTGTAGTTCCTTCAACCTCAGGACAAACAGCATTTGTCACTTTGACCCAGGTTCCCGTCAGCCTTCTCGATCTCAAGGATGACCCGTGTGAAGATGTCACTCACAGACTACAGGGAGAACCAGAACATAGTACTCTTATTATGAAGAAAAATATAAACTAACGAGGTAATAGAAGGGCGAGACAGTCCCACCCAGGATGGTACTACCACAATGGTGTGAGGAAACTCAAAGAACTCCTTTGATTCCTTTATTTCACCCAGACCTTCGTTGTTGACTGCATATCTTTCTGTCACCTACATGGAAATAATATCCTATACCAGTTGTATCTTAGTTTAGTAATATCGCACCTGATTTCACATCACTAACGAACATAAAACCACCTGAAGGAGGCACATAGGCTCCATCACCCAGTCCCATGGGGCATGGAGGGAGAGGCTCCTGTTTGCAGTGCAGTATAGGCACTCACATTAAGTACAGTAATATAATAAAGTACTGTATACTGTATGATAAAAGTAAGACCATTAAAATGTAAACAGATAAATGCTGATTATCTCTGCTCCTTGGTATTGGAAGTACCTGGAGAGTCTGAAAACACCATTCATTGAAGGTTGATTGATTGATTGATTGATATTAGGCACCGCAAGAGCGAGGTCATATAGCGCCAGAGAAAGGTGATAGAGAGGTGTGACAGGAAAGAAATAAAATGAAAAGAGGGACAGTTGAAGAACTGAAAGGGAGTGGCTGGGGCCAAAGGGGCGCCAAAACCCTTAAAGTATTGCTCACATTACTTCAGGCAATACCTCCCTACAGGGAATTCATTGAAGGTAGTTAAAAATATAGAAAGGGTATTGTACAGGTTACAGAATTTATTAGTAAAAAGCTTCACATATTAAACTTTCTTGCTCCTTTACAATACTGTCAAACAGTGATAAACAATGGGATAATTGACGACTTTTGAGGTACTCTATGACAATGTTTAGCTGATTGTGCATCAGGTTATCTCACATGTTATATAACTACCTATTTAATATAACCAAACCATGGCCAACACAATACAAAATATAGGTAATACATAATTCTATGTAAAAACAAAGAAAAGGTTGTATTATGCAGTGTGTGGGAGGTTTATCACATACTGTAAACTGGGTCTGAAATAATGACTCAGAATGTACTCCACTGTCTTACCTCATGCTGCTTAGCACTGGTTTCCAAAAAGACAGCCTTCCATTTATCTGCTACACGGCGTCCTGCATCTGTAGTTACTACCCGTTCCACATGCAGGTCAGTCTTGTTCCCCACAAGCACCACTGGCACTCTAACGCCCAGAGAAAGGGTGAGGATCAAGAGGTGAGAAGTGAAGGGAGAGAGATGCAGCATGAAAACAGGCACTCAGTTTCACTATCAAAAGCAAAGCCATCTTGTGTCAGTTTCATGGTAATGCTTTATCTGTACATGGTAGTTTATAAATCATGTTTGACAGGGATAATGCTATACGGCAGGGATGCACAACCGGCGGCCCACGGGCCGCATGTGGTCCTCAAGCAACCCTCTGGCAGCCCTTAGTAGAGAATAATTGGTAAAAAATAACAACAACAAAGTTTCAATCAAACATAAAGAAGCTTGTCTATGAATCAGTGTCTAAAATCGCATTAAGAAGACTGTGTGATGTATGCCAGGTTAGGATTAATCATAGTTTTGTAACGTAATGGATGAAGTCCTTAAGTACAATATTTTTACCATTAAGCACCCAAAATTTCTACATTTTACATAAATCTTGCGGCCTGCAGTGAGTTTTAAGATTGATCATGTGGCCCGAGGAACCCAAAAGGTTGTGCATCCCTGCTATACAGTACTGAATTTATCATCATCTTAGGGTGTTGCTTTTTCATAATAGATTATGTTTTCTTAAGACAGTATTGGGAGTGTTCTCAACATACACTAGATAATGCTGTATACTGCATTACTTTTCATAGATCAAACAAAAATATTGTACAGTACTTACGTAACTTTGCCCATCATGTCTAGGATCTTATCATATATGACCTGGGCCACTTCAAAGGACTTTTCAGAGGTGATGGAGTAAACCAGGACATATCCATGAATGTCCATGGAGTACTGGGCAGGGAAAATGCTGTACTCATCTTGTCCCGCCGTGTCCACCAACTCTAGCCCATACTCCTGTCCACGCACCTGCATCAAGACACAAGGAATGAGTCTACACTTTAAAGGTACCATATATCCAACAGAAAGAAAATGGCTTCAAATTTTAACCTTATTTTTATTTTGATGCCCTCTCCTGTGAAGTAAACAAAAAGTTCAAGATATCCAAAATCATATTATGAACAGATTTGGCACAATTCTGGACAAATGGAATTTTTGGCAGCACATACCATATCGGTATCCTATTTCTGAAAGTTCAAATTTCCCAAATAAAACCTCTAAGTACTGTATATAAAAAAGAAAATTATGAAAAGGGTTAAACTAAGTGAATTAAAAATATAACTTTTAACATGACTGCATGAAAAGTTTGTATTTTTATACACTGAGTACCATACTGTACAGTTTCATTAACCACAAAAACAAATCCAACCTAGATGATAGAGTCTCCCTTCTACTTTAACTTACATTTGTAACCCAGATAAATGGGCAAAATTATTACAACCATCTCTGTAATAATCAAAACACTATATAAAACACTGAGCTGAAATATGAAGCTAGAGGAGTTACATTGCACCACTTACTCTATCACAAGTCTATTTCTTCTCATCTGCTATCAGACACAATGATAAGTTTACTGAAGCAAGAGATACCACCCACTTTAAGCTTCTTGGTGAATATGTTCTCAATGGTAGGGTCATAACTGTCCACAAATTGGCCGTCCACAAACTGGATGCACAGAGATGATTTTCCTGCCAAAAGATGAAATGTAAAATTATACTGTAAAAATTGTGAAAAAAAATAAAATAAAAAAATCAATAGCATCTATACAGTTAACCTTGGATTACCAAGGATTGTTCAATAAATATATTGGGGGGACCACCCCACAAGCCTACCAAGGAAGGAAGCTATGGGGGCCAAACCGTCACAAAATCCCCCCGCCAAGGGGGTGCGAGTCCCTGGGAACGGCTTCGGTCACCCGGGCAATACCACACCCCTCACACAACACACACAGCTACACATTTTTTTATCACCGAGGAATGATTCTCCGGAGACATTGAAAGCAATCCTGGACCCACAAACAAATACACAACTCTAGTAAGAACTGGACCCACTTCATCATGTACAAAATTAGCATCCATAAAACACTACATAAACACATGGACCTCTTCCAACACCACAACCTCCATCACCCTCACTATCACTCCCACCTCCATCACCCTCACCATCACTCCCACCTCCATCACCCTCACCATCACTCCCACCTCCATCACCCTTACTTCCAACACAACCACCAATACCTCCACCTCCATCCTCCCCACAGTCTCCTCTCCCTCCTCAACCCCGTGCAGCAGCAACTAACACACACCGCACACACAACATTAACATACTTCAACTAAACATATCAAAAACATATGCATGCAAAAACTTAAAGCCCTCAGATCACTTGCCAGCACAACATTTGGACACAACAAAGAAACCACAACCACAGTGCACAAACAATATATCCGATCAATGATGGATTATGCAAGCCCTGCCTGGGCCTCAAACCTCACTGAGACTCATCTCAACACCCTTCAGACCACACAGAATAAAGCCCTAAAGATAATCACAGGCTGCACAGCTACCACACCTACAGACCACTTACACCATGAAACCAAAGTCCTCAAAATCAAGGATCATCTTGACATGAGAGGCACACAAAACACTTGCTGTAGCCTCCACAAACCCACACCATCCACTACATTACATGGCAAAACACCCACACATGCCAAGGAACATCAAAACAACACCCAGTACACGATACCATACACAAATACTATCATCTCTTACACCCTGCCCACCCCAAATCAGTCTCCAGAAACATAACCATACTCAAATCACTCATCAGTCCATCCAAACACTCAAATGCATGCACGACCTCCTGACATACACCCATCTGAATCCTCCCTTCCCCGTGAGGACACAGTCCACCTGGCCAGGCTGCAGTGTGGATACCACCCGGCCCTTCTGACATATCAGAAGAATCTGGATGGAGCCATTGTAGATCCCTGTAAGGGATGCAACACAGCACCCCATTCTATTAAACACATTATGGAAGACTGCAATGTACACAACAACACTCGCCAACAATACAACATACACTCTCTGAGGGCACTGTGGGAAAGCCCAGTTCAGGCCCTGGCCTTCTTCAGGAGCTCGAGACTGCTCGGCCAGACAGCTTGAGGAACTTCAACAACAACAAACTACCACAGAGGCCTACCTGGTACCAAAGTTATCTGCATTTATAAGTAATTGTTATGAAAATATAAAGTCCAGTACAGTACCCAATACAAATGTTTAATGGTTACCTGAAATTCAAAACTGTAAACCCAATGCAGTGTCTCTAGTAATAGCCAGAGAAAATAACCTTGTACCATCAGCAAAAAAAGTATTGGAAATCACCTATGGATATTTATAGTTAATTTCAATGTAAGAGTGGTTCCAATTCTTTTTTTGCCAACTGTACAACAGCTGTAGTTAATGGGTTTAACTAATTAAGAAAAAATGTAATATCAACACTAGGGTAACAATATGCATGACACATTTCATACCAAGTCATGTTCCTCACACCTGAGCTACTAACTGTACCTGTTACATGTCAATACAGGCCCAAGCTTCTGGTCATTCATATATAGAGAATTATTACCCAGTTACCCAAGACTCTTCCTACTTTTATAACTCCCAAATATCAGATCATATATACAAGTTTATATATGGTTGCTAAAGAAAAATAAATAGGACCTATAATGGCAAGTCACACAGGTAATTCAAGAACACCCAGAAATATGCACAAAACACTTTTAAATAATGGAAAAATTCAGGTGTAACTGTTCTTCAGAGATACCGCGGTAATAATGAGAGCAGAGACCATGATAACACACACATAAAGTACCTATTAACTCAAACAACACACAATACACTCCATAGAAATATTATTCACACCCAAACAAGCTAGATGTAATAACGAGTTCAATAGTCCATTATATATAAGTTATATCACTTACCCATGCTCCTATAGCCACCAAAACAAGCAAGATGGGCAAGATATAATAATGAGTTCATTCCTATAGCCACCAAAACAAGCAGGGTATTCTAACGAGTTCATTAGTCTATTATATATATATATATATATATCACTTACCCACGCTCTTCTAGCCACCAAATAAAGCAAAATGTGTAAGATGTAATAACGAGTTCATTAGTCTATTAATATATATATCACTTACTCACACTCCTATAGCCACCAAAAATAGCAAGATGTGTAAGTTAAGATATAATAACGAGTTCATATAAATTAGTCCATTATTTATATATATTCACTTACCCACACTCCTATATCCCATCACAGCCACTTTTCTACTCTTTGGAGGCATGTTTGTGTTGAATATGGTCCCAGTCAGTGGTCCATAAACGAATGTAAAGACGATAAAAGACTTTGGTGAGTAAGGGAGTAATGTATAAAAATGAATGAAGGTGTGTGCTGTGTGGTGGGTTTGCGTTTTGTTATGATGACTCCAGTGTTGCCAGGTCTGTCTGCTTGATGAAATTTCTCCAGATTCAACATCAAAATTTCCCTTTTTACCTCACACATTCTCATGTCGCACATTTACTATCTTCTTGATATGTCGTGTTATTACCTCAACAATTTTATGTTTACTCTTGAAGAAAGTCGTACATCGTCTTGATATTGTAGGAGACATCAAGCACCTTAATTGCGCTTCCCCCTCACCTGTTCACCTGGCACTGTTCCATGACACCTGCGAGCGCAGCCAACCAAACGAGATAAAAGGAGCAGACGCGCCAATCCCCATTTTCTCTACAGCCAGCATTCGACCTGTACTCACCTCTTGCCTCTGCCGCCGACCTCGCCCGCTGCTACTCTACCAAGCCACAGCGGCACAGCACACCACGCTACTTCCTGCAGCCGCTCTCTCTCCACTCGGCCATGGCAGACAAGTCTCACCCTCTACAACCACAACCCTTGCCTACCTTGCTACCGAGTCCAGGAATTACTAGTGTGAGAACCAACCTTTGTAGCTATACCAATAAATTGTTACCGTGTACCCCAGAGTGACCAATTGTAACAATAGGGTGTTGTGTTACTATTGGGGTGAACAGACTCGATTGTACATGGTAACAATTTATTGGTATATCTACAAAGGTTGGTTCTCACACTAGTAATTCCTGGACTCATGCAATAGCAAGGTAGGCGAGGGTTGTGGACTTGTGGTTGTAGAGGGCAAGCACCTTGTAGAGAGTGAGACTTGTCTACAGTGGCCGTGTGGAGAGAGAACTGCTGCAGGAGGTTACGTGGTGTGCTGTGGCTTGGTAGAGTAGCAGCGGGCAAGGTCAGCGGCAGAGGCAAGAGGTGAGTAGGGTACTGTAGCAGACACCAAGCACCTTACGCTTCCCCGTCCTCACCTGTTCACCTGCCACTGGGGGCCGCCATGACACCTGCATGCACAGCCAACCAAACGAGATAAAAGGAGCGGACGCGCCAAGCTCCATTCACTCTACAGCCAGCATTCGACCTGCACTCACCTCTTGCCTCTGCCACCGACCTCGCCCGCTGCTACTCTACCAAGCCACAGCGGCACAGCACACCACGCTACTTCCTGCAGCAGCTCTCTCTCCACTCGGCCATGGCAGACAAGTCTCACTCTCTACCTCTACAAGGTGCTTGCCCTCTACAACCACAACCCTTGCCTACCTTGCTACTGAGTCCAGGAATTACTAGTGTGAGAACCAACCTTTGTAGCTATAACAGTAAATTGTTACCGTGTACAATCGAGTCTGTTCACCCCAATAGTAACACAACACCCTGTTGTTACAATATTTTGTCTGGTAGAAATTTCCCTATTTACTCTTGAAAAATCTTTATAAATTTTCCCCATTGGTACCTCTAATTCTTCATGTCTAGGGAATATTCTCCATACTTGGCAACAATAATGATGAGGGCAGACATTCGTGGTCAGCTGAGACATTATTTTATACCATATGACTTAGATTTAAATGGAAATATACAGAAGAATAGTGTATTTATTGGGTAGAAGCTTTATTGTCATTTCTGACATTTTTCTACATGCCTGTATAATAATTATGAAAGTGTATTATGTAAAAGATGTTGCTTCTAATCTCTTCATGGAAGGTCGTTTAGGTTCAGACGTTGGGTTACCAAGGCAGCGGATGAATAATCTTATAATTACTGTTACATGTCAAGGGGAACTCCAATGCTCCAAGAATCTTGTTGTTTTTGTTGTAAAATAATAATAGCTGCGGCTGAATTTACCTTCTCACTACATAGCATTAAGCATGGTCAAACACAATGCAAATATATGCTTTACAAATCAGCTGATGGAAGCAGATGGCCAGCTGAGTACACACAGTACTACCAGACACCACTGGCAGTGTCACAGTGGCTGGACTCTGGAGGTCACACATCATTGTTGAAATAAAGATGGTTCCAAAATTAGAAAGGTTTCATTTGTGATAACCTAATAAAATTACTCATCCATGTAAAGGGAATGTACGGAATATAACATTGGATGAAGAAATTAATTTGAATGTTTCAATCACGACCACAGCCACTAGTTCAGGTTCGAGCAGAATGTTAATTACAGTGGGCGAGTGCAATTATTGCCTGCGGTGATATATGCAGTACTTAATGGATTTGGGCCTCCCTTCGGACCCGAGCAGTTCTCTTTCTATTCTCCAACCCTTTTTCCTTAATATTTTTGGTGCTTGCTAGCTTTTTTCCCCAGTCTCTTCCTTCGTGTTACAAAGTCTTCCTGGTCTAGCAGGCTCTACAGGGAGCACAATGACAGAACATTTGCCTCGCACTAAGGTTACATATAAATTGGCTAAGGAAGGGTAGCGCCTTTAATTGGAGGGTAAGGAGTACAGATAATAGTTATATGTACAGTCGGCAGCATAAGTTCGCTTCATTTCCACCTGTGTATGTATGAGCTATAGTGATGATGTAACAATTTGAATGCAGAGATCACATATATACTTGTGGTAAATTAAATATGTTAGAATAGAAACTGGTTCAGAATGCCACTATCTGGTCATATTAGCATTATTAAGTACACGAGATGGACGCGAATTATGCTGCCGGCTGTACCATACTTCATTCATAATATTGGCACCTTTCATTCACTCTCTTGTAAAATATTGCCATACGGTCATCCACAAAACTTTAGTGTTCTGTTTAGCAGAAAAGTAGATTTATCCTTATCGTTCTACAACCACATAATTTTAAGTTTGAATACAGCCCTCAACCCCTCTCCTACTTCAAGTTTCCCACACCACACATCTCATGGTATCCACAGGTAAGTCAGATGGTATTTTTTTTTTTCTGACCGACTGTTATTGTTTGCAATTTTGGGGCCAACCTGGCAAACCACAAGCCACCATTCCATAGTTTCATCTCTACTTTACAGAAAGAAATGTAATCAACAACCATGGTCTGGTAGAGAAATATGTGTCCAGGAAATTCTGTGTGCTTTACCTTTACCAATCACGGTACTGTACTACAGTACACGAGACTACAACCACCATAAGCTCAACTGCCACACAAGGCTTGAAAGAAACCACTGCATAGTAATGACCTTTTTTTATTTGTTACATTATTTTCCCTTGGATGCTGCTTTCTGGGCCTTGAGAACCTTCACAACAATCTTCTGCTCTTCAATCAAGAAAGCTCGTACAATCCTGCAGAAGAAAAAATATTTGTATATTTATCCAAGAATTAAAATTCTAAAAGAGTGCTTACTCACACCATTATTATTGCAGGAAGACTAAAAATCCAACTTAATATGCAAGTACTGTAGGAAATGAGAGTGCAATCCATTTCACTGGTCATCTGTGTTCCTCTTTGTTATTACTTATATACTTTTTTAATTTCTTCCAAAAGGCCTCCCACCCTTGAAAAAATGTCTGGATGGAAAGGGAATTGTTGTTCAAGTTCTTCAAGCTGTCTGGTACCTCTACCGAGCAGCCCCGAGCTCCTGAGGAAGGCCATGGCCTAAGCTGGGCTTACAGTCTTCCATAATGTGTTTAATAGAATGGGGTGCTGTGTTGCATCCTAAACTGGCATCTACAATGGCTCCATCCAGCTTTTTCTGATATGTCAGAAGGGCCGGGTGGTGGCCACACTGCAGCCTGGCCAGGTGGACTCTGTCCTCACGGGGAAGGGAGGATTCAGATGGGTGTATGTCAGGTCATGCATGCAACTGAGTGTTGTTTTTGAGTGTTTGGATGGACTGGTGAGTGATTTGAGTATGGATGTTTCTGGAGACTGGTTTGGGGTGGGCAGGGTGTGAGAGATTATAGTATTTGTGTATGGTATCTTTGATTTTGAGGACTTTGGTTTCATGGTGTAAGTGGTCTGTAGGTGTGGTAGCTGTGCAGCCTGTGAATATCTTTAGGGCTCTACTCTGTGTGGTCTGAAGGGTGTTGAGACGAGTCTCAGTTGCAGTAATATCCCATAACATGGGCAAGACTTTATATACACATGTAAGATTTTGTAGTAAATCCTGAATGACTACTTTTGTTTGAGCAGGTACTAGTGAAAAGCTGCTATATCCGCTCACCATGGCTGACGTTAACACTGGAATCAGTATTGACAATAATCACCTCACACATTTAAATATTGTCAATATCAGAAATATTTACAAACCCGTCAATATTTTGTATTGTCAATACCATCAATATCACCCTCACATGATCAATATTTATTGTTAATATTAAAATATTGATCGTGTGAGGGCCCCTTAAAATGTATTCTTTTTATTCTTAAAAACCTTGATTCCCTAGTAGACATATTCCCCCTCTCCCTTCAGTTTGTACTGTACTGATAAGATTAAGCAGAACTTTAGGAAAACAAACAGAAGTAACTTAAGAGATTAATGTGCATCAAGTTAATCAGTTAACACAATTGCCAGTGAATTGAAGACAATTTTATAAACTGCTAGACATTTGCTGTTATGAGCCACAAGTCTGCATTTTTTCTTTTACCCCATTTCTATATATATATATTTTTTATGCATAGCATATTCGTCTATGTAAGGGGACTGCCTGTACAATATTCATCATCATCAATACCCCATTTCCCTTTTTTCAAGGGGTGGGGAGACTCTAGCACAAGTGCAGGACCCCTGACAGACAAAGGGTCCAACTCCGAGGCTACTTGAGCCTTTAGTGGGGTCATTGTTAGAGATCTGGATCCACAACCCACACTCCCCCCACATTGTAGGTGATACGTGGCTGCCTTCACCATAGCAAGAATGGTGGGTGATGGGGATGCCGTAAACTTACGCCTGTACAATACATCATTAAATATATAACCTAAAGCTTGCCACTAATATTGTACATGTTGTATGATAAAATTAATACAATACTTCCAACCTCTCTTTGACTTGTAGTTATCATTCGAGATCAGAGCAAAAATAGGTGCTAAAATTCAAAATTAAGATACATATAATGAATAAGTAAAATTTTGGATGTGCTCCAGTACATTTCCCTATCCTGGCAAACTACTCTAGAGCATAAATTTGTAATAAATAAAAGCTTTACCTTTCTCGGACGCACTTATGGCAGAGATTACCACCATAGGCACGGGTGACTCTCTTATGACGCTTGGACAGGTTATGCAGCTTGTATGGTCGAACAATTACAACACCTTGGAGCCTCTTTTTACAGTTACCACATGATGGAGCCTTGGCTGGCTTCTTCTGGTATTGATACACGTGGCGGCCACCAGGAGTTCTCACACTGAGGAAATGAATATGTGAATCACATCAATCCATGCAATATTCCCAGTTTCCCACTCACATACTTATACCCCATTTATTAAAGATATACATGGCAGCCACTAGGAATTCTCACACTGAGGAAAAAGACATGTGAATTGCAACACATGAATCCATAAAAAATAACACTCACCAAACACAGGTATGATTTCCTTGTTGCACTTGTTCATGATATTAATTTTCAGTTTGATTGATATATGTGATTTGGGTTCAAATTCTACTGCTATGATATAGATCTTACTTGTGCAATTCTCATATCATATAAGGGAAATATGTCTCCACAGACTGACACAATATGGGTTTTCCAATTGTTTTTCATGTGATTTTACCATAACTTGTGGAAATGTCCTGTTTGGGATAAGGCCTGGGTAGTTTGTCCTGATTAGGTCCCAGTAACCTGCCTTGGTCCAGATTAGGTTAGGTCAGTTCAGATTGGGTAATTCCAAAGCTTGGCTCGGATTCCCAAAATATCTTCACATTATTAATTACTGGTTATATCACCCTATACACTTTCTCCCACCCAAAACCCCTAATTCTTAGGCTCTCCCCGAATACTGTTGGGGTATGGCCAAAACAGAGGATTTCCACTATAAATGTATGTTAAAATCGCATCAATCACTAAAAAAGACAGTAGGAAGATCCATGAACCGGTGTTGTCCAGAAAAATGATGGGCACAACTCATGACACCCCGGAAATAAACAAGCTATTACTCAGTATCCATCGTCTGTGGTGTCAAAATATTTCATACGAGAATTGCACAGGTAATATATTTTTTTTTTTTACCTTGAAGCCTACATAAATGTATTGCTGCCTTGCTCTTCAGTCATTACTATCCATAACCCTTAGTCTCTTTGGACTTCATTATACATTAATAGGCTGGAGAGATGTATGGACTCAAAGCATGGGTCTAACTTTAAGGGAATTAAGCAAGATCATTCATGGTGTGGTACAGGTATGTGTGAGTTATAGTGACAATGTAACACAACATGAATGTAGATATGACATATACTCCTCGTATGATAAATTAAATATGTTGCTAGAATAGAATCTGGTTCGGAATGCATTTACCTGCTCATATTTGCATTATTATAATATACACGAGATAGGTGCGAACTTATGCTACCAGCTGTACAATGGCTCTGTAGAGTCTATGGAGTCATCGTACCACACCATCGTCAACACCACAGATATTCTTGCATAGGACCCTAAATCAGGAGCGAACAAGAAAGGTATTTATCTAGACTATTGCCGTTCTTTTGCAGCAGTGTTGCCAGATCCAGCTATGTCCCACTATTTTGCCCCGGTCAGATACTGGTACTTTACCACGGTTATTTCCCGGTAGTTTGCCCAGGTTAGGTCCCGGTAGTCTGATGCTGTCTAGGTTAGGTAAGGTCAGGCTAATTTCAAAATTTGAATATTTTGGAAATGGGGCAATAGAGGAAAAGTGTCTTAGAATATTATAAATTAGTGGATAAAGAAGGTAAAAACATTGCAATACCAACCGGCAATAAAGTAGATATTTACCAAAAGCCAACAGGCCTTTTGCAACTTATTTTCCTAAATACTCGTGTTTAGGCACTGAATTTATAAATCTAAGGGGGTAGTAGTGTTGGTGGTAAATCTGGAGCAACTGTATGATAATACTATGATTCCTCCAAACTATTCCAAGCAACAGGCCACTATTATTTATGTTCAACAGGCCACCATTATTTATATTAATCTGGTCCCATTTCCAGGCATACCGTCCGTACTTTGGAGGAATTAAAGGTAAACTTACAGAAGTACTGGGTTCACTATATTGTACATTTTGCTCTCATTACCCACTATTTTGGACCATTTTAAGACATTTTTCATCTATGGTGCTTTTCTCGGAGATAATTTGGAAATTAGAGTGACCTAGACCACAGCAGACTACCGGGACCTAACCTTGGCAAACTACTGGGCTATAACCGGTGTTAACTATCATAGTGACTGGGGCAAATTCCCGGGACCTAGCCAGATGTGGTAACACTGCGCAGCCCTAGCCAAAAACACAGTATTTCTGTAATAATACCGTCTGCTGTGGTCTAGGTTAGACTAATTTACAAACTAACCATTTGTATTGCGGGTGAAAACGGGGCATCTCCGAGAGAAACACCATAGATGAAAAGTGTCTTGGCATGGTCCAAAATAGTGGGTAATGATACTAAAATATACAATATAGTGAACTCAGTACTTCTGTACTTTTACCGAATCAAATTACTATCTAAATGAACCAGGTGTGTTACCCCCTTAATTCCCTCCATAACGACATATCTGTAAGTATTTAGCCAACAAGGTAAAAGGTTAATAATAATATTACTTACATTCTTTTCCTGTTACTGTTGGTGTTGTAGGAGAGGCGACGTCGCAACTTGACGAGCACACCCATTTTGAACTGAAATAATAATAAATACCATAACTTTAGGCACTACATACTGGTACCGGTGTAATAACTGTATTGTATTTACCTGTTTGTGATATAAAGAAGAGCAATATGTTAACAGATGTGGCAGATGATGTTGGATTAAAGTATGGGCGCACCGGACCTACCTATTGTTGTTTGTTGGTGGCTGAGGAGAAGGGATGGACCAGTGTTGCCAGATGGGATAGAGGAATACTCAGTAGATTTTACTCTAAAAATACAGAAGGTTGGGATAACTTTACGGTAGATTTTCATTATAGCTCTTATGGTACTTTGATATATACATTTAAAGATGTACTGTGGGTATATTTAGATAAACACAGCACATAGGATGTATTCATATTATCTGTCAAAAGAAAAAAAATAATATACTTGCCAGGTGCAGGGAAATTTATCTGCTGTATTAGGGAATTTTGAAGTCCACACAAGGAAATTATATAGAGATTGTTCAAGAGTAAACAGGGAAATTTCTACCAGACGAAATACCAAAAAGCCCTAAAACAGAGAAATTTCTCTGCACCTGGCAACACTGGATGAACAGTGGATGGTCTTGTTCTCGTCTTCAGTTGACCGTGCTGCTGATGGTATTTGTGAAAGGTTTTGCCTCTACAACGGTACCCTACACCACAAGCTTCCTTTATGCATTTATTTAACTAATTTGTGTGTTATTTTCCTGTAACTTCTTGTCAGTTAATTTATGTTATCAAGGGATCACGATATCAAGATGTTTTGAGAATAAGAATATGTCACGGATATTATCAGTTAATAAACATTGGTAAAAACATGTCAGCACGTAAAGTAGAGTACGTACACTCGTGATACATAATTTCTGACCAGAGTGTGAGGAGCAGAAAGCTTCGAATCGCCTGGTATTGGTCATTTCCCCACCCAGTAGACCTATAGAGGCTGAGTTCGAATGCAGGGTATGTGTGTGTGTTGCCTGCCGTTCGTCTCTGGTCAGAAATTACGTATCGCGAGGTACTGTACCACCAGGGGTAGAATAGGAATACTGTGTCAGGATATCATAGAAGTTGGCACGTCTGTTTTAATTATTAAATAATGTGTTTTGGAGTGGATCGACTGTGGCTGTCGTTGTAGTTTTAGAGTAGAACAAGCTTTCAACTGAGATAGTAAGTGCAAGAGCACTGAATGTATTTTAAAATAGGTTGGGCAGCTTCATGGACTGTGGACTCAACTTGATGGGTAAACTCTGGGCCACCGGGCAGCATATTCAAGATCAGCAGATCGTGAATATGCCACCGGGCCTTCTGCAATTTCTTAATTTCTTATGTTCTAATAATAATAATAATAATCTTAATTGTCTCTACTTTTTACGTGTTCCCTTACTTACAGTTTCCTCCTTCTATTTCTAGTCTGCTGCCTGATCTCTCGCTTTATGTGCTGTATGCATGAACTTCCGCAAGGACTATTTTATAATTATATACCACGGGAAGTTTTACCATACGGGCCTAGGTTGTATCTAACATTCTCTTGGCAATTCCTCCTCTGTGTAGTCTTCCTTGGGTGGTGTTGGCTGGGTGTGGAGGTTTTGAGATCGGCTCCTCTACTTGGACATTAGGTTGATTTTCTTGTGTGGTGTGTGTGCCTCGTGGTGGTGGTGCAGCCTTATGGGGAGATCCTCTTGTTGGTGAATTGGAAGGTCTCTGATTCCTCCAAACTATGCCACGAAACAAAAAATCTTCTATTAGTAACATTGATGTGATTTGTTTCCTGGCAAATAGTTTGGAGGAATCAGTAGCAAGAGTATCTCCCCTTAAGGACCTTTTCTTCCTTGCTCACAGAAGCGTATAGTATCGATCTTGAGAGTCTTTCTGATCCTTCTTCACTGCTGATGATGGCATTGTCAACATGTATGCCACTAGCAGGCTGGCAGGCTGGCAGGGGTTTACTTGACAACTCCATTAAAACGATAAGGAGTGTTGCGGTAAGGTTATGTGACTGGTTCGGTTTGTTTGATTGTTTGTTTGTCTGTCTGTCTGGCTGTTGCAGAGTTACACAAAAAAGTTATTCGTGGATTATTTTCGAAATTTCTACCAATCGTGGGCCTTGTGAACACCAACACTTAAGTTATTAGATTTTGGGAGTGATGCGAATGTGAACGTTGATACAGGATTTCTTGGCCTTTTGCCAATATTATTATACAGAGTTAACTGAGAATAATTGAGATATTCACATTATCTATCTGTGGGGATGACCCATATTAGGTTTCCGGTTTCAGATAAGTAAATATGATATATTCAGTAGATAAACAAACAGATAATGTTTATGAAACGTGGAGAGCTGCTGGTGCGTTCAACCCGATGAAAATACAACAAATAACTTAACGTCATCAAGAGAGGTTTGGCTTTGGCGACCTTGAGTGGTGATCGATGTTTACCCTCATCACCTTTCGTTTGCATCGGGTAAATAACTACTTGGTCTCATAATGGGAAAGGCAAAGCTGGTCATGGCGGTAACGAGAGAGAGAGAGAGAGAGAGAGAGAGAGAGAGAGGAAATATTTTGTAAAACTATTGAAAAACTGAGAGAGAGAGAGAGAATAAAGCTGTAATTAAACTGTTGAAAAACGCAGAGCATAATCGTCCCAAGATCTTTTGTTTATAAATATGTAAATCCTCGAACTCTATAATGCATCCAAAAAGCAAGATGTAATATTTTAAACTAGTATTATCTTGGATTTGTACACGATATTGAAAAGTGTTAACTGATTGATATTAGGCGCCGCAACAGCGAGGTCATATGGCGCTCGAGGAAGAAGGAAATTGAGAGAAGGGACAGTAGCCTAACCACAAAAGGTAGCAGATGAAAAAAAAAGGGACAGTTGGAGAAGTGAAAGCTCCTATAATAATTATATAAGTCGCCTTTTACGTCAAGCAGCTAGGGATACTGCAGGCTGGTCAGACAGGTTGAAAAGTGTTAAATAATTCTATATACTTCTGACGGAAATCCTTATAATATAAAAATAAGTATTGAGCTGAATGTTTTTAATAATTCAACTTCGCTTCCATAATTCAATTGGCCAAACCCATTCATAAATATCTAACTCTGTAGGATGCTAACGTATTCATGGATATCGACAGCTGCTGCTCAAAGATTCGAACCTTCTAGGAAATAAAAAGAATAAAGAAAACCCCACCTCTGCTAAAGTCAATATCCATAAAAGAACATAATAGCTCGCCTCACTGTTTGGTATATATATCACCAGCTTCTGCATCAACTATTTTTTTCTATATGAACTAAATTTTTATATAAACTATTTCTCTATACCTTTAAGTCTTCCTAGTATTAATTTTATTATAACTTAAATTTTCACTTCCAAATTTATCTTATATGTTATACTTTCGAGTCTGGCTATGAATGTATTGTACATATATTATTATTTATTTTGTGATTAATTCTGTCCACTCATGCAGTTTGCTAGATAATGATCGACCCATTAACGCATATGAAAGCATCATTCAACAGTCAAAGGACCCTGTGATCGCGTATGGGAATTAGAGGCTTCTGATTCCTCCTGACTATACCACGAAACACACTCCTTCCATATAGGTGATGTTTCGTGGCAATGTTTGAAGGACTCGTTTATTTCCACTTTTCTGACTACATCACAGGGTCCCCTTAAGGAGATTGTTTTATTGGCGAACTGGAAGGCTGTACTGACTCTTCCTAACTATGACAGAAAACAGACGCCTTCCATGCATGGTACTAATACGGGATTTGTTTCGTGGCATAGTTTGGAGGAATCAGCAGAGACCTTCCAATTCATCAACAAAGGAACCTCCCCTTTAAACACCAAGAGAGAGAGAGAAAAAAAAAATACTCGATTCACAAACACACACACACACACACACCTTTCCTTCCTTCAGACCTCATTTCATTTCGCCAAGAGTAAACACAACATTGATCAATAACCCCGCCCTGCTGATAGACCCGCATGATTATTGAAGAGTTGGAGTAGTTCACCAATGTAGTATAACTTAAGTGGTTCTTTTAGCAGCAGCAGTAGTGAGCATAGCAGTCTTCGGTACTACTACTGAACTGGAGGACGGTGGTACAGTCTCCTCCTCGACCGCGTTCATCACTCCAACGTTGTCAATGTGTGTACACTACCCAACAAAGTGTGAACCGCCAGTTATTACTCTTGTATCTGAAACACATGTCAGTATGAGTAAAGTGGAGGAGGGTGGAGGTGTTGGGAGTGGATGATGGGGGATGGGATTGCATGCATGGTGCAGTTGTATTGGGAGACAACAAGGGTATATGGCGGGGATTGTAGTGAAAGCAAAAATGCAAAACTAATATATAAACCAAGAGTAGGCTATACAGTAAATACTACTGCATGACATTTTGTTTATCATAACATTGTGGTGATAAGGATATAGTTTATGTTATTAATACTATACACTCTTACACTTACAGCAACAATCACGTTGGTAGGTTAGTGTGTCAGTAGTTTGTCTCCACCATTGTCCATCTTTATGAATGTTCAGTATCGGCCAGTGAAAACCATCACATTGTGGTTATTATTATTACATGTTCTGTATCAAAAAGTTAATTATAGTTACTGCACGTAAGTATAGTATGTGAAGTGTAAAGTCTGAGCAAATAACATGTTTCTATAATAGGGTATAATTTACTATTGGCTGGCCCCTACCACTCTGTCATTGAAATATGCTTATAGTCGTTGACGATGACAATTTTTGTCAATAAAAATACTTTCCAGTTTTATGAGCCTTATGAACAGTGGTAGTTGTGTATCGATAATTATTGTCATATTACATTGTTTCCTGTCAGCTCCGACCAATGGTAATACAATTGCCTATAGATTTAACATAACATACATAGTGAACTTTCACAGGCTTCAGTGTTCACATTACTATGTGGGCACTGTCAGATTGCTCTAATTTCTACACTATATCACAGGTTCCCTCAGGTAAACTAGCTGGCTTTTATATGTATATGTTTAGATATCTCTTCATTTTTTATGTTTTCATATCTGTCTACTACTACTACTACTACTACTACTACTACTACTACTACTACTACTACTACTACTACTACTACTTCTACTTCTACTTCTATTATTATTGTTGTTTTTATTTTTGTACAGGAGAGGATGGCAGCCGTGGTGAAAACGTTGCTACTACATTGGTTCCTCCTACTTTGGCCTCAACCAGCTGCTGCGAGGAACTGTGTAGGTGTGAGGAGTGATGTGGTACGCCAGGGGGAGGTGGGTGTGACGGTGGGTGAGACAGTACAGCAATGCATGGATGACGGGGGACAGCAACGAGTGGAAGGTGATGTGGATAAAATAGTGGGTAGGGTGAAGGGTGAATTGGAAGGACAGCAACGAGTGGAGGGTGACGTGGGTGAAGTAGCGGGTAGGGTGAAGGGTGGCGTGGGTGAAATAGAAGGACAGGGAATGAGGGGTGACGTGAGTGAACTAGAGGGACAGAGAGTGGTACAACATGGAGTGAATGAGAGACAAGGGAGTGAAGCAGAGAAACAGGGAGTGGACAGAAGTAAGATTATGGTTGTCCTTGATGGTGGAGTAGCAGAGCAGCAAAGGTTGGGTCAAGTGATAAGTGAAATAGTGGAACAACAACACCTGTCTCAGTGTGACCTGGTTCTCCTCGACTCATCACCTCACTCAACACTCGTCTCGGCCATTAGCAGGTGAATTACACGGGGCTGGTCTTCGGTATTGTCGTGTCATGAATAAAGTATCAGCACACACACACACACACACTCACACACACGAGGGTGGTGTAGTGCTGAAACCTGAACAACCTATACATTGTTAAAACAATAGATAATTTAAACGTGAATTACGAACATTAGAGACCCTTTGCTAGATTCATTAGAGTTTATTTATGGAAATTTTACTCATGAAATTATTCAGTCTATGATTATCCCAAGTTTGGACAAAGAGTACATCTCTTTCTCCTCCTTGTTCATCCTATACAACCATCATCATCTTGAGGCGTGTGAGGAGAGGAGTAACAGTGTTGTCTTTGACTGGGAGTGAGCACCACCACGGCCTTCTGCAGCCACTGATGGAGGCGAGGGGAGACAACCAACAATACTTGCCACCACCAGTATGGGGAGACACACGAACCACCTGCAGAGTTCTCATCCTCCCCATCACCAACATCACACATGCCAACACCTCTCTATGGTAACCCACACTTTCATGACAACTTAAATCTTTATTATTACTAATATTATTTTTACCTGCGTTGCATAGTGGAAACACAGGCCAACAAACGCTATATGATCTCATATTATTATTATTATTTTTGTTCGTGGAGAATATTTTGAAATAAATCTGTTGTCATAAGTTTTAAGTTTATTTTATCTTCCCATAAGAGACTAATCCAATATATAAATAAGCCATACCTATTTTCAAACTCCTTTTCAGGGTGGCAGAGCGGGCAGGCCTGTGGAAGTTGCCCCAAACAAGGGTAGTGTTGGTGGGTCCTGGGTACAGAGGGGCAGAATCTGTACTCCTTCATCCCAGCCTTCGTAACACCATCCACGCCCTTTACCTGACACTACACCACCCTATTACTACCACTACTACTACTGTTGTGGAGTTGAAGGTGTACCGGCGAAGTCTGTACATGAGGGATGGTGAGGCTGGAGTTGAACACGTCCTCACCACTAACCTCTTATCCATCAACGTCAACAGCATCATCACACAACACGTCCTCCTCAATTCCACACTCTTCTTCAATGATAAAGGTATTGTATTTGGATTCTCTTCTTCGTGATAGAGGTAATTGGATTCTCTTCTTCAGTGATAAAAGGTATTAGGTTCGCTTCTTTTACTTTTTTGTTTGGTATTGGGATTCTTACCGCCTCTTCTTCTGTCATAAGGGTTGGCCTATACAATATTTCACGTGTGACTCGAAATACACGACATAGTGAATAAAAAATGTATATAAAGTTGTTTTTAGTCGTAGGTTACATAAGATTAAATAATTAAGCCATATAAATGTACAATCACGGACATATGAAACAGACAGGAGGGTGTCGTCTCATTCTATACCATTGGGGCTTCCTTTCAAGTGTGTCCGTTTCATGTGTCCTCAACTGTACATTCTTCTCTCCGGCAGATCAGTTTTTGAACTTCGAAGGTCACAAGTTGCGAGTGGTGACTGCGATGTACTTCCCTTACGTCGCCTACTGGAAGGAAGGAGATGAACCAGGCTCCCCGGTCATACTCACAGACTCACTGGACGGTCGCCTCTACCACACCCTCTCACCGGCACTAAACTTCACGTGAGATTATCACCATGCATAGTTGCATACACACCAGTCGTCCTTAGTTAAAATTAGATGTTGGATAAATACTGAACTGAATGGCATGGTAAAATATATATTATAAACACTGAACAGAATGGCCCACAGTAAAAATTTGATTTGATAAACACACACAGCAAATAATTCACTTATGAGTCATTTACACAGTTCTGGCAGTTTCTTTCGTTCTGCCAGATGCTTGCAAACCTAAAAAAACAAAAAAAACACTGTGGAATCGGCTCACAGGTACGAGGTTTACGAGGAGCCGAATCGGTCTTGGGGGACGGAGAAAAATGGTGTGTTTAGCGGGATGATGGGCCAACTGCAGAGGGAGGAGTGTGACTTGTGTACCATGGCTGCCCTCAACCCTTCCAGACAGGCCAACTTCCACCTTGCCCAGGCCTACCCAGCTGATGACCTCGTTCTCGTCTCACGCAAACCTGACCTACTCCCGCCTTACCTGTCAATCGTAAGGCCTTTCTCAGGTGTGTATGTGTTTGCCTGTGAAAAAAATAGTTAGTGATATGTTAAGTTATATATCTACTTATTTGTTGTATATCAATTTAGTTTTATAGTTATATATCAATTTAGTTATTTATATAATTTTCTAGTTATATATCAATTTAATTATATAGTTATCTAATTATATATATTTACTTAATCATATAATTATTCTGTATAAAATTATTTAGTTATATATCAAATAGCCAAGGTTCAGTAGACATAATTTATTTCTGTTTTAATTAACATGACAGGTGTGGTGTGGGTGAGTCTATTGATGGGCGTGGTGTTGTTTGGTGTGTCATTTTGGGCGTTACTGAGGGCGTTAAGGTTGTGTATCGTTGGGGGACGTGAGGTCAGTTTCGTCACGGCTCTCATGTATGGCTGGGGCGCCCTCCTGGAAAGGCCGCCTCCACACCCTACCTCCGTCAGCGTCACCGGCAGGGTACTATGAACACACACACACACACACACATAAAGTTTGAAGGCAGAAAAGTGTGTGTGTGTGTGTGTGTGTAATTACTAATAAAGTAGTGAGTGTGTTTGTGCGTGTTTATAGATCTTTAAAACAATGGTGTGTGTGTGTGTGTGTGTGTAATACTATGGTCCAATGGTGTGTGTGTGTGTGTGTGTGTAGATTACTAATATACTGTGGTGTGTGTATAGATCTTTAATACAAAAGTGTGTGTTATAGATGATGATGGCATGTTGGTTGGTAGTGTGTCTCGTTGTCACCTCAGCCTTCCGTTCATCCCTGGTGGCCCATCTCACGGTACAAGGGAGGGAGGCGCCCCTAGACACTCTGGAGGACCTGGTGACGAGGCCTGGCTGGGGCTGGGGCATGGAGTCCTGGACACTGACGGGGACGATCAAGGAATTCATCACAAACAATCGTGACCCCGTCTTCAGCTACACCTTCCGGAAAATGGAGGTCAGTTACTTACTCTGTCGACCCCTTCAATACAGTTATTTGTGGCAATGAAGGGGGTAATATATACTTTTGGTACATTGGATCTCCTTCATTTTTCCAAAGCATGCCAGGAAACAGGACCAGTGATAAAAAATATTAGTGACCTGTTGTTGCTTGGAATAGTTTTGAGGAATCAGTTGTTCCAAAATTTACCAACACTGTACTTTATACCCCTTAAAGGCTGGGACGTGGGAAGAGTTTCTGGAGAAGGTGGTGAGAGGCAGGTTCTCCCTCCTCACAGTGAAGAATCACATAGCAGTCATCGTGGCATCTCATTACACCAACCAACAAGGACAAACACCCGTCTACATCAGTCCCACCAGTGTCTACAACTTCCCTAGCTTTGGATGGATGTTCAGGTTGGTTGACACGAAGATAGAATAATAAGTAAATAAATCTAGAAACACATTGCATACGTTTAACACTGTCTGGTGAGAAAGAAAGGGACACACACCCGTTTACATCAGTCCCATCAGTGTCTACAACTTCCCTAGCTTTGGATGGATGTTCAGGTTGGTTGACACGAAGATAAAATAAGTTAACATAGCTAGAGACACATTGCTTACGTTAAGGAGACTATCTTATTGGCATTTTGGAAGGTTACTGATTCCTCCTAACTATGCCAGAAACAGACGCCCTTAATGGTACTACACTGTAATTGGAGATCTGTTTCGTGGCATAATTTGGAGGAATAAGAGACCTTCCGTTCATAGCTCATAAGCACTTGTAATTTAGATATTACATAACACCTACAACTAAAATTATATAGCCTTTAATTATTCAGAACTCCCATGATTATTTTCAACATCGTATTTCAGAAAGGGAGCCCCATTTTACATCCGCTTCCAAACTATCCTAACGAGTCTAGTCGAATCAGGAATCATGCAGGTCTGGAAAGAGGATGTGATAGCCAAGCGAGTGAAGGAGACCAAAGAATCAGCCACGTTCAAACTATACATCAGCCAAGACACAACAATGCAGGTAATAGAGAGACATGCAGAAGGGGATACACTCTGACAGAAAGTATATTTATGTATGATTAATGACTGTAATTTATGGAGTGATATGATGATGGTAGCCTATCTCTGGTGTAACTATTTCCTCCAAACTATTCCCAGCAACAGGCCACTACCATTATTTTTGTTCATCTGGGTCGTGTTTCCTGGTATCCTATACATTTGAGGCACTCTTATGTACCAAAAAGGACTCTGTGATGTAGTATAGGACAATTGGAGATAAACGAGTCCTTCAAATATTACCACGAAACACCACCCATATGGAAAGAGCTTGTTTCGTGGTATAGTCAGGAGGAATCAGAAGCCACCAAGTCTCATACACGATCACAGGTCCTTAACTGTTCTTCTTCTCCCAGGACAGTAATCGTGTTGTGTTGGGTCTTCATCACCTTCAGGGCGCCTTCTACCTCCTGTTCCTGGGATGTGGTCTGGCCTTCCTTACGCTGCTGGGAGAAAAATTAGTCTCTCACACTTCATCAGTCAATAAAAGTTTCCCCTCTCTCTTCTCACACTTCACCATGCAGTCAATAATGGTTTCCCCTCTCCCCTCTCACACTTAATCAATCAATAAATCTTTCCCCTCTCTCTTCTCACACTACACCAGTCAATAAAACTTTCCCCTCTCCCCTCTCACTCCTTACCACTCAATAAAACTCTCCCCTCACCCCTCTCATATGCTTCATCAATCAATAAAACTTTCCCTCCTTGCCTCTTGAACTTTCTACTCTAGCTCATTCTTCACCAACAGTCAGAAAAACTTTACCCTAGTCTTTCATACACGTTTCCCCTTCCATTCCTCATATACTTCACCAATCTAAATATAAGTAATATATTGTAGTGATTTCAGTCCCATTATGATATCGGGAAATATCAATCCCAAGTCTTTTAATATACCACTATAGCCTACACACTTAATTGCTATGACGTAATAAATAATATTACAAGCTGGTGTACTTTTTAGTTTGTGTTCGTTTTCCAGCATACAGACAGACACAAATTAATAAAAAGTCACGTTTTACTCTTATGTGTATATCTTCAGTATACCAAATATGTATTACCACCTAAATTAACGCTTATCTACTTTCGTGATGGTTATTAATTTCAAGGTAATGTAAAAGTTGAGTAATGAGTACACAGAGTGGTGTGTGTGTGATGGTAGAATGTCTGAGTGATGTGTATGTGTGCTTGTGTGTGTGTGTGTGTGCATGTGTAGAAGTGCGCGTGATGTAGGCCTACTATTGATGGGGTGGAGTTTCTGAATAAAGTGGTGTGTTTGTGAGTACAGAGATGCATGTAGAGAAGTGTGTAAATGTGTGTTGTGTGGTGTCTTAGTATTGTATGGTGTGTGTGTGTGGGGGGGGGGGGAGGTGTATACTCTTGATATATAATTTCTGTATAAAACGTAGTTGTGTTCAGGCCAATCACGGAGGCCAATATTCTTAATAATGGCTAGTGTCGAGATGAACAAGAGTCCCGACACAGTACAAAGTGTAATATCATAGTACCATCATCAGTAGCACTACATATCCCCACTTTCTCGATAAATGAACATACTTTCCCCTATAATATATACTAATTAACAATGGTTAGTACATGTGGAAATGAAGTACATATCGAGATGAAGAAAATCAGGAGGAGTGAAGGAACCGAGACTGTCATTATAGCCGAGACATCCTACATTGAGGTGAACCATCAGTCAGGTAAACAACACAAGGTTCGGGTGTGGTGAGGAACACATTTTATTTATTATTTCTCACACACGGGTAAATATAATGGATATGTGTTGGGTTGTGGCGTATACAGTGGATAGGAGAGATGTTATTGTCATTTATTACTGTACTGTAGATGCTACTGAACTCTTTCCTTCAGATCTTATAAGTTAGTTCGTCTCGTTATCTTCCAAATAGAACCCCAACTTAATTATTTGATAATATTATTATTTTCGGTATTTATTGAAAGAACTACCGTTTTGTAGCAATGTTGGGTAAATATTGAATGAATTACCGTTATTGGGTACGGTTTTTCTACCTTCATTACCCACTTATTTAGACCATTCTAAGACTATTTTCTTCTATGGCATTTCCTCCGCAAATGCCCCATTTCCAAGATAGGGCACATTCAAATGGGGCATATTGAAATTAGCCTGACCTTACCTGACCTGACCTAACCTAACCTAGACAGCATCAGACTACCGGGACCTAACCTGGGCAGACTACCGGGACCTAACCTGGGCAAACTACCGGGAAATAACCGTGGTAAAGTACAGAAAATGACCGGGGCAAAGTATGGGGACCTAGCCAGATCTGGCAACACTGCTACAAAACGGTAATTCTTTCAATAAATACCCAATGTTGCCAGATCCTGCTAGGTCCCAGTATTTTGCCCCGGTCATTTCCTGTACTTTACCACGGTTATTTCCCGGTAGTTTGCCCAGGTTAGGTCCCGATATTCTGTTGTGTTCTAGGTTAGGTTAGGTAAGGTCAGGCTAATTTCAAAATGCCCCATTTGAATATGCCCTATCTTGGAAAAGGGGCATTTGCAGAGGAAATGCCATAGAAGAAAATAGTCTTCGAATGGTCTAAATAAGTGGGTAATGAAGGTAGAAAAACCGTACACAATAATGGTAATTCTTTCAATATTTACCTTATTTTCTCACTAAACTGTCCAGGTTCTATCACTGACAGGTTCTGGGTAAAGTTTAAGGTAAATTTACAGAAGTACTGTGTTCACTATATTGTATATTTTAGTATCATTAGCCACTATTTTGGACCATTCTAAGACACTTTTAATCTATGGTGTTTCTCTCGGAGATGCCCCGTTTTCGAGATAAGCCCCGTTTTACAAATATAATTTGGAAATTAGTCTGACCTAACCTGACCTGACCTAACCTAGACCACAGCAGACTACCGGGACCTAATCTGGGCAAACTACCGGGACCTAACCTGTGCAAACTACCGGGATATAACCAGTGTAAACTATCATAAAGTGACCAGGGCAAATTCCCGGGACCTAGCCGGATGTGATAACACTGCGCGGCCCTAGCCAGGAATACAGTACTTCTGTAATAATAACAAGTTTAAGAACAGTCACAGAAATGGAATACACATTTTATCCCCCAATTTGTTTTTTTATTTTTTGTAATCCACCATTCTCTGTTATTGTATATTGAAATAATAATTGTGCAAGTGCATTTTGATCATATTTGATCCCACCCCCCAAACAAGCTGGATTGATGGGTAAAACAAGTAAATAATGCCTTAAATAGTTAATCAATATACGTTGTAGAGTTAGCCGCACCTAACCTAACCTAACCTGGCCCGGGGCAGACTACCTACTAGGACCTAACCCGATCAAACGTAGCGAGAGAAATCAAACACGGTGAAAATGAACTGTCGCACTGGTTAATGACTTCCTAAAGCAAAAGCAATACCAACCAAAATATAGAAGAAATTGTTAAGTAACTTCCTTTTCTGTCGCTCTTCTTAAGGGAGGAATCTCTTGTTGGTAAATAGGAGGGCTACAGATTACTCCAAACTATGCCAGGAAACAGACAACCTCAGTGTTACTAATAACATAATTTGGCATAATTTGGAGGAAGCACTGTGACTAGCCCATCACTTTACCAACGTCAGATTCCTCCCTTAACTATTACCTCTATCCCTTACTGGGGTTCTATTCTGAATTTATACCACACGAGTATTGCGTGTTCTTTAGATTGGTCTCCAGCAGTTGTTCATCAAGGCCTTTTAGTGACACCAATCCTCTAATATTGGTGATTTCCTGGTTTACTACATTCTGTTTAATTCTTCTCTCTTTAAACACTATAAATATATCGGCCCAGCCAGGTACTTATTCGTAGCAACTTGTAATTGATGACACTACTACGGTTTCCGATACTGTACTTTTTTGTTACATTTTTCATTTGCAATATGTCTTTTGAAAAGTATCTGTATTTATAGTCTGTTTTATTGTTGCTGCAGCAACCAGGGAAGTTAAGGTCTGAGTTACCCTACGTAAAGTTTCAATATGATTTTTCTAAGATTAATTTTTAAAGTTTATTTTATTCCCTGATTTCCTCTGGTTAAATAATTGATAACATTATACTTTTATTCATTTGAACTCTCTTAGAAGCTGAAACCCCCATACAGAGTTGGCGATCTAGGGAAATTATAAGGTAAAGGAACATTTAGGAGTGTAAAGCTGTACTGGAAAGTGGTAGAAATTTACAATAAGTCAAGATCCCCCACTCCCCAGGTTGATCATTATATTTTTCTGGTGATGTCTGCTTGGATTTTAATTATTTTGACCTTAAAGTGTTTCTGTAACACTTTGATTTATCCTCTGAACTCCTCCCAAATTATTCTTGTAATCATTTGCCCTTTACTATGAACACCTCAAACTAATAGACCTGATAGATGGATTAACAGAATAATGAAACTGACAACTTTTAATGGTTAAGTGATCTAGTTGTATATTACATTATCCATAGTTTTATTATGGAAGTTTTAATGTGTTATGTGTTACGGTGTGACATCTTCACTATTGGGTAGAAGGTGCTTACGGTGTGACATATCTTCACTACCCATACGGGGAAGGATTGTGTCACATCATCCTTTATGTTTTAGTAGAGAAAAGTGTTAACATCTTCACTATTAGGTAGAAGATGTCTCGGTGTGACATATCTTCACTACCCATACAGGGAAGGATTATGTCACACCGTCATTGTGTTTTAGTGGAGAAAAGTAAGTGTTAGAATCTTCACTATTAGGTAGAAGATGTCACTACTTTATTTTGTTGTATTCCAGGATGCCTATAAAATGTGATATAGAGTTTGGAAAGACATTGTAGAGACAGAGGTAGAATTGGAGGTAAGATTTGGGTGGTAAGATTTGGGGAAGATAAGATTTGGGAGATCAGATTTGGGATTAATGAAATAAAGCTTGGAAGCTTTAAAGGTTTGCTTTAAAGAGTTTGCTCTTCCTGTGATTAATCTGATTGCGTGCCTCAGTCGACCCGGGAGAAGTTGAATGACTGGGGACGTAACATATGCAAAATCAGTGAAATTTAGTTATTGTTTAGTTGAGATGCACAGTTGGCGGCATAAGTCCTGCTCCCACGTCTGTAAAATCATGAGGTACAGTATGGAAACATAAGCTTCACAGACTCGTTAACTAAAAAATCAGAGAAGATTATTAATTTGCCAGGGATTAAGGTAATTTTGTATGGTGAATATGTTTGTTTGATGATTATTATTAGCCTTTATGTCATTATTCAAGAAGAGGTGAGTGAGGCGACAGGACTTTGCCACCGACTATATTGTTTATGACTTTACTAAAGGGGTTTTTGACATTTGGATATCAAAATTGCTTTGCTCTGACTGGAACTTATACAGCTTAAGTCAGAGAAAAAACTAAACATTAAGCCATTGTGCCTTGAGTTAAAAGGAAAAAACAATGTGTGCCATATAATGATTCAGTGTTTGCTGTACTAAAAGAATTGAAACGGTCCTGATAAAGTTGCAGATACAGTATAATGATCAATCCAGATATATAATGTTAAAATGTTTGCTGAACTTACAGATCCTAGTGACTAGCTGTAAATGCTAGCCCAAAAAGCTTTGCAAGTTTGTATAGTGGCTGGTGTATGGTTTCAGCCCGGGGTGCGACACATCATGGCTTGGAGATCACATGGCCGCGACAATGCTGATATGGTTAGGCACTTGAAAGGTGAGTAGTTAGTGACTGGGTGTGAAGTTATTGGAAATGATCAGGAGATTGAGTTTGGAGTGTGCATGCACATGCTATCATTGAAAAATTGTTAGTAAACAAATATTTCTTGTAATATATAATATTAAAAAGGGAGCATAATACAGTAAAGTTTGTTTTGCCGGTGAATGATACTGGTATGTAATTTGCAAGTGCACAAGATGAAGCAAAACAAAATATTAGTGGATTAAAATTGTTCAGTAGTGTCATGTTTTTCCAACAGCATTGTTAATTGGGGCATTAGCTTCCTTTCTCCCACTATATTATGCCAATACGTAATATAACCGTTCTTATCAGTCTTTCTAATGCTTCTGAACAATGTATGCAGCTAACCAGATCATCCGGTCTGCTGAGGTGGAGCGAGTGATGCTGCGTGTGGACCGTGGCAAGTACTCAAAGCATAACCCATACATGGACTCACCTCAGGGCATTGGCTATGGTGTCACCATCAGTGCACCACACATGGTCAGTTGGTATTAACATCTCTTAGAGTTTGTAACTGAACTCAATGAAACTTAATGATTTCTGACTCAAATGGTACATCTTTTTTTGTAAATTGACTTTACTATGTTGTTTAACAGCATGCTCATGCCTTGGAGCTGCTCAGCAACCACCTCAAGAAGGGGAATCGGGCCATGGACGTGGGTTCTGGTAGTGGTTACCTTACTGCCTGTATGGGTCACATGGTAAGCCAATTATTGTACAATTAAGAGAGATGTCTCAGGCTTCTCAATTTGAAAACATAATTTGTGGTAATTATTTTTGTGGTGAAACAATCAATAGTGTACTCGTTATTCCAATGTTTGTCGTATCACAGCATGTTTGTAGTCTTTGTGAGTAGCACCATTTTAATATAGTAAAGGTAACACCCTGAGCTTAGTTAAAGTTGTGTAAAAGAACATTGACAGTACAATGATGGAAGAATGGAGGCCATTTCACCATGTGTGTAAGGGCAAACATTTTAGGATCTCCGCCCAGAGCTGTGGCATATATTCTACATCCTAATAAATCTGATTATTCTTTCAGGTGGGTGAAACTGGACGAGCTGTTGGTATTGATCACATCAATGAGCTCATCAAGTTTTCACAAGAGAATATAGAAAGAGATAGTCCAGAACTCCTCTCTTCTGGGACAATCCAGCTTGTTGGTTAGTAAAGAGAGAGGATGGGGTCACTGTGAGTGGAAGTGAAAAAGTGAAAGATGTGTGGAAGAGGCATTTTGATCGTTTGATGAATGAGGGGACGGGAGGGGAGGCGGTGGTGACATGTATGGGGATGGAGGCAGGTGGTAGACAACAGGGTGTATAGGAAGATTTAGGAAGGGAAGAGGTTAGGAAAGCAATAGGAAAGTTGAAGATGGGAAAGGCACTGGGGGTGGATGGGATAACTGCTGAAATGTTAAAGTGTGGTTGGGAGGTAGTGATGGAGTGGATGCTGCTCATATGCACATTGGCTTGGAGGCAGGGAGAGGTGCCAGAGGATTAGAGAAGAGCCATAATGAGTGTGGTAGCTATAGGGGTATAAGCCTTCTTAGTGTACCCGGGGAAGGTGTATGGGAAGGTTCTCACTGAGAGGCCGATTGAAGTTACAGGGAATAAAGTTAGTGAGGAGCAGGGAGGGTTCAGAAATTAACATCAATTAACTAAGGTTTTACAAGTGTGTCACCCGCCATTGCAAAGAGAGTATGTCACTGCTTGCCAATGGGAGCCTGGGTGGTGGGACTGAATAACTCTGTAGTATATATGTACTTATAGTTACCAAAATAATGTATACACAAATTGTAATTTACATCCAAACCATGAATTATTCTGTTTGCTCAGAATGCATACGTGTTTACCTTTGTTGACTCATTTGTTCGATATGCAATAGCCTATATGCCTGTAAAGCACCAGTTGTGGTTTGGTTGTCAGCATTTTTTAAATAAATGAGCTGTTGTGTAGTCTGCACCAATCTTCCCAGACAGACTAAAATCTTTGCTTTGTACTTTGTTGCCACAATGGTAAAGAATGAATTAATATACAGTGGGTGATGGAAGGCAAGGTCATGCAGATGAGGGCCCTTTTAATGCCATACACGTGGGAGCAGCAGCACCTACACTGCCTGAGGCCCTGGTGGAACAGCTGGCTCCTGGGGGACGCCTTATCATTCCCATTGGACCAGAAGGAGCCAACCAGAATTTGGAGCAGGTGAGTTAATGGAGTCACTATTCAACAAGAAAGGGGTTTCCCATCTTATACAATAGTGTTCAAATTTATGGTATAAGAAATTAGGGAATGTGAAGTTAGGTAATTTGTGTACAGTACTGCATTTACTTAACCTGTGGACTTAGGAGGTTTTCCATATGAAAAGAAACCGTGCTTACTGTTAGCCAGAGGCCAGAGACATGTATATAACATACTGTATAACATATTGATCCTTGCTGAAGGGTTAGTAATATTACTGGAAAATTTTATAAGTAATACTGTACAGTATACATTTTCAATTCCTGCTTTAAAAAAAGTAACTACAGTAGTTGGGTCCTGTATTTCATATTGTAAATGAGTTAATACGTTTTGTTACAGATTGACAAGTTAGAGGACGGGACAGTGAAACGGCAGGTGCTTATGGGAGTGATTTATGTTCCCCTCACTGACAAGGACTACCAATGGCCCGGAAGGTTAGTGCGCAAGTGGATGGCCAAACTTAATGCCCGGAAAGCTGAGGCAGACAAGGAGGGAGGAGACTGAATAGGAAATAATGCATAGGTCTACCATACATGTAACTGAGATGGGAAGAGGACTAGGAAATTGGAAGGCTAAGACAAACTTGGAAGGAAACGACTAAGTAGTAAATTAAGGGATAGGCCTAATGAACATATTCTGACAGAGGGACACTGGACTGGGATATAACAATCTGTGTTCATAAAGAGTATTACATTAATGCAGCTTTTGGCAAGGAAAATTGTGCAAATTAAACCTGAGAGTATATTCAGGTAGGCTTAGGGTTGGTCTGGAATTTAATTGATTCAGTAATGGATAAAATAATGATATTTGAATAAAAATGGAGAACTACATGAGGGACGTGCATTCCTGTTTTGTTATTTGGACACTTAGGGGAAATGCAGGATGGGAATTGTGTATAAAGTAAATGCAAGACAGTTAGATTGAATGAAGGGCATGGTGGATGGGACAAAAGGGAGGAGTATGTGAACAAAGAAAGATTTGAAATATTTCTGGCCTTTCAACCTTGGGTAGTAGGGGATTTACTGAAGGAAATGAGTTGTCAAAAAATTACAATAAGTTTAATCTTGGAAGTTAACAAGTAAATAGAAAAAATTACCCTGTAGACAGAATTAACCCTTGGTCAGATGACAGTTTAATCAGAGGAAAGTGGTCAGAAAACTATAACTATTAGGCATAAGTGTAAAAAAAATAGGTGCTTGTATGGAAAAGTAGCAAGACAACCACATGTCTGCAAAACCTGAGTGACCTATACGAAAGTTAGACTCATACGAAACTATTACTTGTTAAGATGTAGAATTGATATTGTGAACTATAAAACTCATAACATGTTTAGTTTCTTTACCATATAAAACAATATATACCACCAGTAGGTAATTGACAGTGACCCGCCAGTTTCACAAGCACTGTGAGTATGAATGTATTGAACTTTGTGCTTGTAACATTTTGATATGAAGTACCCTAGGCTGATAATACTGTACCTTGTATATATCATTTAATGTCCAAGCTACAAGTTAGGAAATGTACCCTCGAGTAAAAGATATTTTCAGTAGTCTACATAAAATCAGTAAAGTACGGGCCACATGAACTGTATGGTCTAACTCGGGTGGATTAATTTTTCGGATACAGTATACTGTACTGTAGTGCTGTTTTTCTAATTGACACTATTGTAAAGGAACCAATTATTGTGTCACTGTAGCTGCTGCATTTCTCTTTCTCTGAATAGTACTCTACTGCTTCACTTCAAACATTTTCATATTGGTACAGTGTATTATCAACTATAATGTACAGTACTTACCAAGGACATTTCCTATTTAAGGATATTTCTTGCAGTGTTGTAATGTTCAAGTTATTAAAGTTTAAATGCTGCAGTTATTCTATAATTGGTACAAGGTAATATTATTAATTCTTGACACCAATATCTCACAATCTAGCTGCCTTGATCAGTTATCTTTTGCTTTATGTGTTGTGTGAACATTTCCTAATACTAGATCATGTAGTTTTCTTGTGTCTTATAGAATTGTTTGCGTCATGAGTGATTTTCATTGCAGATTAAACATCATAAAAAAATGTCTGAAAATGATTGCATTATATATTCCAGTGAAAATGGTATGAATTGAATTAATGGGGTATCTCTTTCCCTTGATAAGTATGGAAGTATTATAGTCAGCAGCCTGTAGCCTGTAGTATAGGTGCATTTCCTGTCTCCTCCTCATGACTGCATGCCTATTACTGTATTCTGTTACAGTGAAAGCCGGTAGTACCTCCATAAACATACGAATTTGCATTCACAGCACTACTGCATTAATATACCACATTAACTATAGTCTTGAAAACCCCATTTCTTTGCCGATATAGAAACACGATGGTTTTGGAGCCAATAAGAATGTAAAATATCTATTCTATCCTCTTTATACAATTAGCAAACAGTAAAACTGCACCCTTACCTGTAGGCACAGGTGACTTGTGGCAGAGGATAGTAAAAGTTACTGGATGGAGGTTCTGTCAGTGGAGTGACTTTTATCATAGCTCATAGTGGTCAGTGTATTCTAGTGTCCTAATGAATTTTATTACTGAAAGGGTTGCCAGAATCTGCCTTGGCTTTCAATTGATTGTACTAGACACAACAATTTGGATTGTAAGAAACATGCCTGGTGTTATAGGGATGGGGATAAAGAGTTGGCATACAATTTGCAAGAGAAAAAGGGAAGCATGCTGCAATAGAGTTGGAGGCCAAGAGTTAAAGATAATGGAGTCATTGATAGACCGACAACTTTCTTCTGGATAGTGTTGAGCATGCTGTACTCTTCTTATAATTTCTTTTTGCAGATAGGTTTTTTTGCCGTAATTTTATGTACAATATGCATTATGTCTAGTGGATGATGGCATGCCCATTATGATTTTATTCAAGTATGGGACGAGTTTCTGAGAGTGGTTGCGTACTGTATTTCGTTATGGTTCACCTTCATATTTCCTTTCCTTCCCCTTGCTTTACACCTTTGTTCATTGCCTTCTATGCAGCATATGATCTGAGCTGATACACTGCCATTGGTGATGACTTACTAATCAATCAGTCTCCTGGTCTTTGCTGCTCATCGTACAGCACCAGAATCCACGTCCGTATTCTTACATTCCTTTCCCATCATCACTTTTTATGTAACCTGTTCTCCGTTGTAGGTGGAGGTACTGAGATGGGTGGTGGAGCGAGGAGGAGCAAGTGTACACCCCACCATTTGTCTCATTCCACAGACGGGAGCTGTGAGAGGCGCCCAGCTGAATCCTAATTCCTCGCAGGTGCTGCCCTCTCCTTTAGTTGCCACGCCACAACCTCATCCGCCTGCACGCCTACAGCCTCCCACACCACCACCTCTGCCACCCAAAGTATCAGTTCTGCACCCGCCCGCACCACGTATCAGTGACGCTTGGTCCCTCGTGCTTGTATTATTCATCCCACAGGATTGCCATTAATTACCAAGATCCTGCTAGGTGAGGCACAGACAACTTTATGATATTATTTCTGATAAATAGGTAACATTGTTTCTGTTTTACACTTGCCAACAGACAACATTGTTACAAATCACAGATTTTTAAGCAGTGGTTGCTGATATTATCATGACAGAGTAGTGTGTAGAGTATTTTCTTTTCAGTCCAATTCAGTTGTTTAGTATATCAAGTGAGTGAAAAGTATATCTTCTTGCTGTTATTGTTTTTTGACAGATTATATTAATATATTTTGATCATTTGCAGGGTAACAAGTACTGTAGTAATGAAATTTTTTTTCAATTTGTTATGTAACACTGAAACTATGTAATGAAGTAGTGTAATTGATACAGTTCATACAGTAAATTGTTTTGCTGGGAAGGTCAAGGAGTGGATAGTAAGCCGTAGTTGGTTGTGGTGGCTGCCAGTTTTATAAAGTGAGAGGTTTATTCACAGAAGTCATTGATGTGTGGACGCATGCCACAATCATCCGTACCTCCAATTTCTTAAAGTGTACAACCTTGGCATTAAGGGATGGGGGCTCAAGGCAGGGGTTGAGGTATGGTTATCTGGTCAACACTGGATAACCTTGATGGGATTTCATGCCCTTTATGAAAGTACCTGCACAAAGTAGTATTTTTAGTTTAATTTGAACTCTTGGTGTTAAGTTTTTGTCAGTAAGTAGACCTTGTCAGAAATCAGATCAGGTACAAGTACTTCAAGGAGTTTATACCACCCCTGTGCTGCCTTTTCTAGTAATATGTTATTTCGATGATGAGGCATCATTTATAAAAAAAATACTGATATTGTATTACAGAACTTATGTACACATACTTTGACAAAAGGCAGTACAGTACAGTAGTTGTGAAAACTGCTTGAGGGAAATGTATCATAAGGAATAGAGATTTGGCTGAGATGACAACACCACACCACTCAAAAGTCTCAACTTGGATGCCTCTCTTCAAGGAAGCAGGTTTGATTCCTGGTGACATTAATGTGATTTAACATTACAGAAGGATTGCTTCGTGTTTATATTTCCTGCTAATGTAACGGTCCTTGCTACTGACTTTCGTTACCTAATCATTTTTCTGTTTTGAGAAGTTTGCTCAGTCCCATTAGGGCACTTTCACATGATTCCACCACTGTTAGTGGCTTTACTGGGTCTTTGCATGGTTGTGAATGTAACCTTTCAGACATCGCTGCCTCACTTGTTCTACACGATGTGGTGGCGAGGCAAGGTGTTTTGTGAGCAACCAAATTGGTGGCTGGTAATATATGGAGAAAAAAAAAAACTTAGTAGTACCACCATTGTGGAGTCATGTGGAGGATCCCTTAATGTTTCACATTAACATTATATAATGGGTGTACAGGAAGAGATGAGATTATCGGTACTAAATACGTAACTCATGTTGTACAGTACTTGTGATAGCAGAGTAGGAACAGGAAATGCCATTTAACATCTACTCTCCCTCTCTATTGCTTATCTGACTATACACTGACTTGCCAGTATAGAAAACTGTAGGTTGGATATATAATTTACTATTATCTTAATTACTTTGAGATTTTTATACCAGTCAAGAGAGGAAGTAGTAGAATGACACTTTCTGTGATAGGAAATGAAGCTAATTCTCTATATTTTTGTTATATACAAGCCACTTGTATACAAGACTTGTAGTGTACATAGTATGGCTGTGATAGAAAAATATGGAACATAGAATTCACTATCATTACTTTTGGTGTATTTGAAATCAATGCCCTGTACTTGATTCACTTGAAGATGGAGTAAGTAGGTTAGAATGTGAAGGTGAATAAATACTAATGCTTGGGAATTTGTTGTTAAGTCATGAAATTTATCTTTAACTTATAGTGAAAATGTCCATGAATTTGGTGAAATTGTGCTTGATCTAACTAAAACATTGCCTGTTGCTTACTGGGAATTCTAGTAGCTATATACTTGTACTGTTATGTAAATGAGGGTCTTGAATCACTGGTGGCAGTGTGATTAATTGCTCACTTCATAGCAGCAAACACCTGCTTCACAACTTTCATTGTAATCGTTTAATGTTAAATGTTATTTTGGAGGCCTGGCATTACACTGGTTTTTGTGTTGTATGGGATACTTGAGAAGAGCTCAGAAGTAAGAAGGTCTGTTGTACATACAATATAATCAGTCTTGGATAAATACATGGAAATCTTATTGAGTGATGAACCTGGCACTCCTGTCTCCAGTAGTATGTACTGTACACGTGTGCTGCCTTTGGTCAGAATATACTGGCACTGTGGCACAAGCATTATTCTTCATGACTGACTTTGCTTGAAACACCCATTTGTTCATAGAAATATAGTACAGTACAGGAACTAGTATTACAATGCCAGAACATTGACAGAAAACAGTACAGTGGGTGTACGAACATGTGGCAACTGTGTCACAGAAATAGCGCAAAATCTGTCTCAAGGTACCAGGTTCTGGCCATGAGTTTTTCAGGTATTTAACAGTCCTGCTGAGATATTTCAGTGTATTTGTAATATACAACAATCTTTGATGTTGTCAGTGCCATTATAGTAGTCACTAAGAAGAATATTTAAACCTAATATATTTAATTGAAACTGTTCTTTGAACTATAATTTGGTGTTTTATCCACATAGGCCCATGTTTTTTTAGATATTGATATTGCTCACCAGAGCTTCTTGTTAATGTTGGAGAAGGTAACCCTTAATTTGTGTACTCTGAATAGCAGAAATATTTAAGGCCTTTTGCACAGTTGAATACTGTATTATATTGTACTGTACAGTAAATGCCTGAGAGTATGTTGCTAACCTAAAGTAATTATGACAGTTAATTTCTTTGTTAGTACAGAAAGTATAACTTAAACAGTTTGTTAGTGATACTTGGCATTGTGTCAGTACCTGTACAGGAGACACCATGGTAATGTATCCATAATATTAGCTTGTGAGGATTAGTTATCAAAATGAACTCTACATTGTATAGACTTAGGTGGTACAAGGCTGATGTGAAATACTTTACATTACCACATGAAAAATGTTGAGAACATGGCATCATATCAGTAGTTGCTTCTTGTAAAGTTTGTGCATTAAAAAAATTGTTGTTGCTTGCATCTCAGCTTGTAGACACACCATCATTCTACAGGTAACTGATGTTCCTATGTTGACATTGTTTATCATTTTCATTGTAAGATTTACAGAGTTTTGTGTACCTGTTAACTAATTTTAATTTCAAGACTTATAATGTTTTGTACCTAACTTGACCTTTAAGCACTGCCTTATTGTAGCCGATTGGTTAATTGCAAACATTTCTTAACCATTCAGCTAGAAGAGGGGCAGAAGGGCTAAGAGGCACTTGACACGTTTCTACTTCACTCTCACATATTATGTAAAGCCATCAATAACATGAGGTTAGGGGGTCGAGTTCAAATGGGAGAGTTGGATCTCTGTCGTAATTCAGGCATTTCCATCTACTGTACTGAACTATAAATATGATGATTATAATACTTTATGTCAAAGCATTTATTACAGTACTGAGGTATATTGGAAAGCTTTCTATATTCAAACATAACTCGCTGTTTCAGACAACATAAGTGGAGGATGTAGTGTCAGAAGAGAAGAAATGTATTTTCCTCTTTCACCAGGAACAAATACATAGTAAATGAAAGGAGACTTGCCCTACTTCACACTAATGTATCTCTGACACATTATCGATGGCTGTATGTATGTGAGAGACAGAGTGAAAGCCGTCTTGCATAAATCAATTGCTGTGCTTGTTTGCTCTCTTTTGGTGTATTAATAATTTCTTACCTGCATTTTGGGTTAAAACTTTCAGCTAAACCGGAGTGAACATTTACTGGAAGTGAATTTGAATTTGTCATTACAACATATAAATTTTGTTTTTCCTTTGAATGAATAAAGTAACATTATCTTCAGAATGCTTATATGATTTCTCCATTTTCTACATTGTATCTTGTCCTGTTGAGGGTAGCTATTTCCACTGCAAACAATACGGTAGAATCCCTTCCCCTGGAGAAAAGGGTCCAGATATGTAGAGGGAAGGGCAAGATCCCTAAAGCTTACCTCCCAAAACTCACTGAAGAGAATATCTGCATTGAAGAATAGCTCCTTATGAATAAAAAATGGATTTAATAATACCAAAAATGCTATCATCACACAATTTTTGAACACTACCAAAGGCATTATGCAGATGTAAAAGGTCTCTCGGCACCTTTTCTTACAGCACCTTCAAGCTCATTATATAAACAAGGGTCTGTTGTACAGTCACGATCAAAAGTCCCGTCTCTGGTGAATGTAAGTGAACAATTTGAGTGAATCCTATGAACCAATATTACAGAGAGCAACGGCTATAGTTTCCCATAATTTATCAAGGCCATTTCATTTGCATGTGTCGACAGGAAAATTGAACGTAACTGTACAGTATTAAGGGAAAAATCTAAATCTACTGGCAATTGAAAAGTAATCAAATATTCTAAACAAATTAATATGCAAATTTTAAAATATAAAGTACAGTAATGGACAATAATAATCATCCACATAGGGGTGACTCATGTGAACATTTGACAGCTTCCCTCTGTACGAGAGCGAGAAACTTCCTGATAAATAGGTTAAGTACCATCTTTTAATTTACTGCAAGCAGTTACTCACTATTCAAAACAATAACATGTGAAAACATTCGATACCAATATGTTCGAGTTACCCGTATGTGTGTTGAAACTTATGTCCACAACTATACCTGCACTTCAAACACTCAGTACAAATAATTTCACTCCAAGTGTAGACCACAGTACAGTACCTGTAAATCCTCGATATCCTTAAATTTTTCAGTTGGTACCTTAACTATGTAGTATGTAAAAAAAAAATCATTATTAAGCATGCTATATGTGTCAAATTCAAAATTTAACATTTTTTCCAGACCAATTTCAGCATGACTACAGAATATTATTTTGAGGTGGTCTTAGTCTGAGGAATAGGGTACAGTACTTAGTTGTATACTGTAATGACTACCTTACTTCTCTTGTAGTGGTATATAACGAAAAAATACATCAAATGACGATCTCTATGACATTGCTTATGAAAAAACTTGCGGGAAGGGATTGTATGCACAGGGAAGACAGAAGATAGACCTATAGAATACAAGTTCACACTTCATTATTTTTACCACAAACTATTTTATATGCAATTCAGTTCACGCGAGCTTTTAAACGAATATTTCCTTCACATGAATCGAGGACTTACTAAATATAAGGATAAATTGGCATATAATTTCACTGGATATGGGTTACTAGTTGTGCAAATTAAGGCGAGATTCTCTTGTTGGTAAATTGGAAGGTCTGTGTTTCCTCCAAACCATACCAGGAAACAGATGACCTTAATGTTAATTTAATGATGTATCTGTTGTTGTTGTTGAAGTTCCTGAAGCTGTCTGGCCGAGCTCCTGAGGAAGGCCATGGCCTGAACCGGGCTTTCCCACAATGCCCTCAGAGAGTGTATGTTGTGTTGTTGGCGAGTGTGGTTGCGTGCGTTGCAGTCTTCAATAATGTGTTTAATAGAATGGGGTGATGTATCTGTTTCATGGCATTATTTGAAGGACTCGGCAGCCCACCAATTCATCAATCAAAAGAATCTCCCCTTAAACTGTACCAGACTCAATACATTGAAGTGACAAGATCTGCAAACAATTGTCATTATTCATGTACCTGTCATGGGCTTTTCACAGGTGTTGAGGGATGGATAGATATGCAACTATAGTATAATATAAAATATCTGGTTTGGAACTCTTGAAAAAGACATTTATATAGCAATAAATATGGTATTTTTGGACCTACATGCTCATATATATGCAGGTTGTAAAAATACATATAAAATATAAAATTTCAAATATAGTACAGTAATAAGAAAAGGCTTTGTATGAAACTAATTCTTGTAATAAAAGTGCTCAATACAAAGTAATCTTAGAAAACACGAGGGTCCATCACGTTTATAAATCGCAGAAAATGCTTAGATCTGTTACCCACTCAATACAAAACATGTTAAGATTCTTTTAATCTTTTTACCATAAGTATTGATCATCATCTAGGGTTACTTCCATGAAAAATATACTTGAGAGTTCTATTAAAAATAAATAAAAATTACATATTCATAACAAATTACAGTTCACTTCATAGTACTGTAGTGTAATTTTATGTTGTTTGCCATAAAACATCAAGTGAAGTTAAATAATCATATGAGAACCCTTTATAATGTGAGCAAAAATTCATGTGAACCTCACTTTTTGTTCATGATGTAGGTCTTCACATAGCGGGACAGTGGCATCTTCGGGGCATGGAAACATTTCTTTTCATTCTCTACCTTGGTCCTTCTTTTTCCTGCTATAGTTGAACCTGAAACAAAAATGAATAATTACTGTACCAATGCTTTCCTGTTGAATATAAGCATTCTCCCAAAGATGTACAGTACTATATATCATATCTGAACTTACAGCAACAACAAAATGTACCGATTATGTTAAAAAGAATACAACCTCAGACTGAGTGTTAAATTATTGTAGCAATAGTTAATAATGGCTTTCCTTAGAGGATACAATTATAGTAAGTAAGTAGTAGACTTTACAGGCATTCCCAAACTCATGTACAGTACTTAATTGGAGTCATAAGATACTGTACATGGAGAGTTGGCCTGACCCAGTAAATAACATAAACAGTTATTTAAGACCCAGCAGCAGCCATAGCAACCATGGGGTCCTCTAGGCAAAAACATAAATTGATTGGACAAATGCTTTAAAAAAAAATACACTTCAAAAATTAACATACTTTTTGAGGATAAGAAGTTATACCGGCAGATAGCATGCAGCAAGAGTCGCTCATAACTAGATAACACTTGGGTGATATAAACAGCCAATGGATCCGATGAGAACACATCCACAATCTCTTCCTCCAAGCTTGACATCATGCCCTGAAAACAAAGCATAGCTTACAATTATGGGATGAAAAATTTCTGTATCTCAGTTTACCCAGCTGAGATTAGTCTATTCTAAGTTTTCACTGCAACACCGGGGCATCTCAATTTCTGGACGTTAATGGAAGTATTTATAACAACGAATACTGGCAATAATTGCATAACTGGTAATTATAATTCATAGCGGGTTTTGACTGGAAAACACACAGATGAAAACCAACCAATGGTACGCTCCTCTTCCTAAAGACAGCTTGCAAGGATGGTTCCATCAAACTAAACCTCTGCTCCTCCACATATGCTGGGTGGACATTTCGGCAGTCACTCATCACTGGCACCACTGTAAATCCTGATAAGATGATACAAACTTTTTTGAGTTGTTGAATTACATTACATTTCTGGGATACCATTAAATACATACAGTACATTCACTAAATAATTTTGTGCTATGGTATGAGCTGGATATAAACTCACAAAACAGCCTAATACAATATCAACAAACTTATATGCCTATTCTTATAATACCTGATTCAAAACTGACATATGCATATAATGTTTATGGATACAGCAAAAACATAGATGATAATTTAATAATTTTACCATAGTAGTATAAATATAAAATGTAGGCTTGGGGCAAACTTCTGCTATTGACTGGACTGTACTTTATAATATCCTCACCATCAGCCTCTGGGAACTGGTCAATCTTGGTATCAGTAGTAGTTGTATTGACCTGTGTGAAGGATATGCCTCTCTTCCCCTTCCTCTCTTTGTGGTTGTGGCTCGGTGACACTGCCTCAAGGAACTCCTGCTGCTCCTTCTCATCTCGGGATATGAAGTATTGCCACACCTGTCAAAAAGTGTACAATTTGATTGAAAAATAAACACAGCAAAATGTAATATAGAACATGGTCATCCATGCAGCATGGATATTTTGAATTTACATTGTTTACACTATACAAAAGTGAATATTAACAAAACATAATATCAAAACAAACAAACGTACCCGCATATTATCAATGTCATTGAAGAGCCTGGTGAAGGCACCATCAGTCTTGGGTTGGAAATCAATGATGGTGGGTTCTCCTACACTCTCATCTTCATCCTCCAGTAGGGTTTGCAGGACACGTGCTATACATGCCACAGTTTACAGGTTTGTAGGATTATATAAAGCATAGACTGTACAATACACACACGACTTTATGGTATGAACCCTGTGGATAAAAATATATGACCTTCATATCAGCAATGAACTTCTTTACAGACATGAATGAATTGACTACTGTACTGAAAATCATGAACCAACTATAGAAAAAAATACTGTATAAAACGTAATAGAGGTTGAAATTATCCCACATACTCATCTAGCTATCAGGGTTAGCTGCTGGGCAAATCTACCAACCTATTACTCTTGTAGTCTTACCACATTTCTCAAAGAGGTGCAATGTCATATGTATTGGAGGTAATGGTACTGGTACTACAGGAATGGCGTTGGCATCTAGTACATATATTAAAATGGGTGAGTGCTTGATTTATTTTGTGTCACATTGACCAAAGTAACCTACAGACAGACAGAGGCAAATCAGTGCTGACTCTCACCATTATTGGCCCTGCGGGTCTTCCTGGCCCCGAGGCGGGCATTGATGCGATGATTCTCAAGGCGATGGATGAGTTGGGTTGGGTCCCGACGTTCCACCACAAACACACGGGGCTCATCCACACTCTCAGGCTCAGAGGGGGGCGTGGCAGGCTGGCTGATACCTAGCCTGTAAATATAAAAGGCAGCCATTCATTTACAGTCACTTAAAGAGTTACATTTCACTCTTGCACTCTGTTCACATATTCCCTCTTGCACACTAGGCTCTTCAGTCTCACTTTCATAATCATACACCTTCCTCATTCATAATCTCCTTATTTAGTATTCTCTACTTGTATCCAAACTACCTCATTGTATTATGCTTTACCGTCAAAGTACTGTAGCCTACTCTGGTTGAAAATATACTCATAATACACATACTGGTAAATTGCAGCATATTTGGCCATATTAAGTATTTTAGTTATCATAATCAATAAACATGCCAGAATATGATACCTAACTCAAATATCTTTAATTAAACACAGTACCGAACCAATATAAATATAAAACAATCACACACTGAAAAAACATATGGTGTAATGGTATGAAGGTGACGAGTTACAAAGCTAATGTAATTATTGATTATTTAGCCCTCTGTAACGTTAGTAAAACAAATATATATATAATGCATAGTCTACATAAACCCATTGGCTATACATGTATCATATAAAACAAAATGCAAGGATTAACTTAAAGACCCATTTTAAGATGTTATATGTATTGTAAATAATCTTCAAAAACATCCAATGATAACCTAAATATAACTTGGCTGTAGTCACTAAAGCTATCTACGTAAGGTTCATTTTATTTTACGTCTACAATCTTGACTTACGAATTAATGGACTCCTCACTGAAGCTGATGATAGGAGCAGAGTTTCTCAGGTTCCTAATGACACCCATGATTACTCTTACAAATCGAGTTTTATTTCCAAAAAGGTGAATGGAAATTGGATACGTCCTTGGCCCTTGAAAGGTTGTTGACAATAATCAGCTGGAATTTCAGTGTTGCCAATAGTAGGATGTGGGCGTTTTGTTGGGTTTGTTCTCGCCAAATACCAAGAGGAGTAGCCCAATAATAGCCCAATACATGGTCATGAGGAAAGAAAGAAAATAAAAGGAATGCACAATGCCTTTTTCCATATGAAGAGTGTTAGTTACTGTTATGACTGGCAGCTCATCATATTTTTCATATAAACCACTATTATAGGTTGATGTACCAATAGTTTTAATCCCACCAATATCTTACATTTAGATTAACACATAATGAGGAAACAGTGGGTCATATTCAAGAACATTCATGGTGTATACGATGGCGTGGTATCGGTACGACGGCTCTATTGTTTTTCTATGGAGCCATCGTACCGGTACCACATCATCGTATGAGCCACAAACGTTCTTGAATTTGGCCCAGTGAACAAAGTTTAGTCGAGACGCCACTTACAAATCGCCCTTTTTGGCCTGAAAGTCGCAGACTTGGCAACTTTGTTTGTGATTGTTATTGCTGATGTCCGGCAGGTGGCACTATGGAACCCGCTATTTTCAAACAGATAATATCCTTTCCATGTAATCAAATGTTTAGTCATATTCTAAAGTTTTACTTCCAATATCTTACCATAGTATATCATTAGGAAAGCTTGGTTGAATATGACCCTATAGACGCAGTGCTATTACTGCTATATATATTTAGGTAAGTACTGTACTAGTAAGAAAAAGTCAGTTACGTCCCAATACATATATTTCATTACTTACTCCTACGTGAGCATTAAACCAACGTGTCCAATAACGAACAAGAGCCTCCAGAGTGTGCCGGGCAGGATCTTGTTAACGTGAGGTAGGTGTGGTGAGTGGACCTATGCTAGCGTGAAGCAGAGAAAGCAGCTCGATGTCTGAGTCGCATCTTAATCCTGGAGATGGCTTGTACTTTGGCTCTGAAACTACCGGTACTGTGGCTGTGGGAGTGTCCACCATGACGCTCCTTGAATTCAGACTCTAGGCGGTAATATATGCCAGCGTCCGGACCACTGGAACACTCCCTCCTTCGGTCTGGACGGCCTCGGGGTCTGTTGGGTCCATCATGGGTGTTGGGGGCTGCCAGGGTGAGCCAGTTGGTCAGGTCCCTCAACACCCTACTCTCTCGTTCCCTCTGTACGTCTTGGTTGTGTCGTGTTGATCTCCCTGCATCCCACCTCAGGCTCGGTTCTGCCATCACTCTATTTCAACATATCAAGGTGGAGAGAGGAGAGGATTTGGGTGAACTGGAGGTGGCTACTATACTGATTCATTTGATGTGTACAAAGAAATATGTTACGTAATGTACTTTAAGCTATATGGCCTGCTTTGTTTCATATATCGGAGGGAAATGCAGCATACTTATCACCCACATCTTACCCTTTAGCCTTTATAAATGACACTTAAAGGCTTATAAGAAAACATACAATAACAGATCTCTGTATACAGTATACACCCAAAAATATAATACTTAATGTGTCAGTGTGAAGGGCGAGTGAGAAGTATGCCTTAATAAAATATACTAACTCGCATGCAAGGGCCCGACGGACATGTGTAGCACGACGCAGCAGTGTGTTCCTGAGACGAGAACTGATGCGAGGACGACTCCCACCTTCCTCCTCGTCAGATGAACTCTCACTACTCACTGCCACACTCACTGCTCCAGCTGCACCACCACCCACCGTGTTACCTGTGGTGGCTGTCCCGCCCTCTCCGGCACCCACCCTGGCTCCACCACCCACATCTCGTTCTCCTGTGTAGAAAAAGGGGATACGAACTCTGTTGACATATTGGAGGGCTACTAATTCCTCCAAACTATGCCACGAAACAGATCCCCATTTAAATAACAGTGAGGTCATCTATTTTCTGGTATAGTTTGGATGAATCAGTAGCCCTCTGATTTATCATGAGAGTACGTACCCCCTTAAGTTATAGTAAACCATCCATGTTTCATCAGAGCACCCAACAACACTGCAAACCAAACCTATATATCAGATTTTTCAGATGGAATTATATAAACGCTTTTCTAGAATATATTGTCTATCATTGTATCATTGATCACAGGACGGAGGAAAATAGGCCCTGGGTAATACCTGCTTTTTTTAAGGGGCCCTGTGATGTATAGTAAAAAGAATTGAAGTTAACTGAGTCCTTCAAATATTGCCACGAAACACCACCTATATGGAAGGGGTGTTTTCATGGCATAGTCAGGAGGAAGCAGAATCCACCCAGTCTCAAAAACGATCACAGGGTTCTTAAGAGGCTAGTGTCTTACCGTGATGTTGGTGATGGTTGAGCCAAGAGCGATCCAGCAGACTACGGTCACTTTTGTTACACGGCACCAACGCTACTCCAGCCCACAACACACCCTGCATAACAACATAACAATTACCCCATTGTCACACACACACACACACACACAAACACACACACAATGCACAACAACCCATCGTCACACACACACACACTGCACAACAACCAATCCTCACACAAGCACACACACACTGCACAACAACTCATCGTCACTCATATACACACCAAAAGTATCAGGTGAATGAATGAAAGCGAGCCATTTGAGATTTGAGTGAATCTAATGAAACACTATTATGGACACCAACATCAGCTATACAGTACCACATCTAGAGGCCTGTAACTATCTACCTTACCATATTTTTGACACACCAACAGAAGCTATACAGTACAGTAGTCTGCAACAAGAGGTCTGTATAATTATATCAACCTTAAAATATTACACACACCAACAGCTAGGCAACAACAGCAAAATAATAATATATCGAGAGCTCTGGTTCTAACTTCCTTACAATATTACACACACCAACAGCCAGGCAACAGCAGCTAAATGATAAAACGAGAGGTCTGGTTCTATCTACCTTGTCCTCAGGGTTGATATAGGTTGGGGGGTCGATGCAGATGAGGACTTGAAATGTGAGCAGGTCATCATATATGAGATGTACAGGTCCCCATGTGTCCAGGTCACCCCCGTGGCTCAACTGTACTGTGTGTTCCGTCACTTGGCAACCCTAAGTGGATACGACTCCATTATTCTTAAGGGAAGGAAGGAAAATAATATCTTGTTGTTGGTGAATTGGAAAGCTACCGATTCCTTCAAACTATGTCAGGAAACAGACAGCCCCACTGTTACTATAACAGGAAATGTGTTCTGCGGCATGGTTTGGAGGAATCAGGAAATATGAGATCCCAAACCTCTCCCAAAGGTGTAATTAATTGCTCTGAGCCCTTCTTACGTTTCTGACTGGGAGTGGAGAGAACCTGAGTGCCCGGGCGCCGCAGCAGGTGTGTGTGTTTGAGGCAAGGAGGGTATCAAGATCACAGGCTGAGGCGTCCAGTGGGTGAGTACGACACAACTTCATCTCGCTGCCTGGGAACACTGTACCACACGTCGAACAAGGAAGGAAGTGTACCTGATTCAACGATAAAGTGGAGATTTGTAGATAAAGTTGTGGTGTATAGATAATGATGTGTAAATAAAGATGTGTAGATATAGTTGTGATGTGTATATAGAAATGTGTGGATAAAGTTGTGATGTGTAGATAAAGATGTGTAGATAAAGTTGAGCTGTGGAGATAAAGATGTGTAGATAAAGTTGAGCTGTGGAGATATTGATAAATAATAATAATAATAATAAACGGTTTTATTAATGAGAGTGGCAGCCTGGAGCTGAAAATATACAGTTATGAATAGATGTACATATATAAATAAGAGGAATGGAAATAAACATAAAATATATACAAGGATATAAGGCAGTGTATTGAATAAACTAGGTGTTGTTGAGTAGATGTACGATGGAGGGGATGGCACTGTTCTTATATCTATCAGTGCGGGCTCTTATAGGCTGTAGTTTGTTGGTGTGACGGAGTGCACGAGGTGGACGAGGTATTGTAGGTGGAAGGAAGTGTCGGTGACGTGGATGTAGTAGTAGTCCCTGGCCGAATGATAGGAGTGTCTGATGGTGGAGCTGACTGAGGGATAACATGTTGAGGGTGGAGAGAGCATTTTTGTACCCTGTGTACTCACCACCCAGTATTATTCTACACGCCCTTTTCTGTACTCTCTCCAGTTGATGTTTCTGGGTGGTGTTAATAGAGGATGACCAGGCTGGTGACGCATAGGTAAGCTTGGGTAGTATGAAGGAGCTATAGATGGTACTGAGCTCCAACATGGGTGTCCCAAGTGACCTCAGTCGTCTTAACATGTAGAGACGGTACGAGGCTGACTTGACCGTGTTATTTACATGTTCCTTCCAGTTGAGTTTGTGGTCGATGGTGATACCCAGGAGTTTGGTGGACTGAACTAACTGGAGAGGATGGTCACCCACAGTCAATGATGGTGGTTGTACTTGGGTGGTGGCGGTGTTGAAATGCATAACTACGGTCTTATCATGGTTGATGGTGACCTTGTTGACCGTAGTCCATGCCTGCAGCAAGTCCAGGATACCTTGCAGTGGTGTGTAGTCCGGTGAGGTGTTATCCACTGTTATCCCCACCGTGCTGTCATCCACATACTTCCACCTGGCAGGGGTATCGGTTAGGGCGTCGTTGATCAGGATTAAAAAGCACAAAGGTCCCATCTTAGTCCCCTGGGGAACACCACAACTGAGGGGTTGTGGCCCTGAGACAGCACCCCTGTACCTCACTACCTGTTGACGTCCAGCCAGGAAATCACACAGCCATGATACCAGGTAGAGGGGTAATCCAAGTGCTATGGCTTTGTTGATAACTGTGAAGTGATCAACAAGGTCAAAAGCTTTCCTGAAATCAACAAAGGCAACAGCCAGTGATGTCTTGCGTTTGTCTAAGCCACTATGCAAGAAATCCAAAAAGCTGACTAAACAATGGGAGGTGGAAGATTTCCTCATGTTGCCAAACTGCCTTGGGTCAATTAGATTTTTGATGTTATCATACGCCATATTAAAAACAAAATCTTCACAAATTAAGCTGGGTATGGGGGTAATGGCAATAGGCCTGAGGTCACTGGGGTACTGTGGGGTGGGTATCTTGGGGATGGGGGTGACGTATGCTGTTTTCCATTGAGTGGGACATTTACACTGAGTTAGGGAGGCATTGACAATAGAGCAGAGGGGTGTGGCAAGTTCAATTGCAAACTCCTTGTAGATTTTTATTGGGAGGTCGACTGGGGTGGTGGATCTTTTAGATTTAAATTTAAGGAGTTTGTTGGCAATTTCAAAAGTTTGAACACTGGGAGGGGGTGAGGGAGAAGGCAGATAGGCAGGCAGGGTAGTGAGGTCAAGACTGGGGAGGGTTTGACAAATATTGGCAAAGTGAGTGTTTATGGTCTCAGCTGCTTCATCACCTGATAAGTGAGAAACAAAGGGAAAAGAAGAGGGATTGCTGTTTAGACCACAAATATCTTTTACTGTCCTGTACCATTGTCCTATGTTGACTTCTTTAAGGCTGTGCACTTTCCTGGGATAGAAGGTCTTCTTGGCTGCTTTTATTTCCCTGATAATCTGATTTCTTAATGTTTTATACCTGGGTTCGTTAGTGTAGTATGCTTTATTTCGCTGCTCGATCAATCTTTTTATCCTGGGCGTGATCCAGGGCACATCATCAGGGTGAATTTTCATTGTTTTAACAGGGAAGAAGTGATGGTAGGCTGTGGTGATGGTATCCTGATAATTATTCCACTTTAACTGTACATCTTCCACTGTCAGCACCTCAGTCCAAGGGTGATGAGTCACCCATTGTCCAAAACGTCGCATCGCAGAGTCAGGAGTGGGTCTATATGTAGTAGTGACAGCTGGAGGCCGTGAGGTGGTAGGTGCTGGGGCCCACAGTACAGATAGGTGTGTACTCCGCCCCATGGGAGGTAGTGGTTGGGGGGGGAGGTAGTGGGTACCTATGTCAGTCATGATGAGGTCTAGGGTGGCATTTCCATTCGTAGGGAAGTCTACTAACTGGGCTAGGTTGAGGTGTTGCATAATGTGACTGACATCCAGTTCGTTAAAGTCACCACAAATCACTAGTTTAGAACAGGGAAATCTGGATCTGAGGGAGTCGGCGGTGTCTATGATGTGGGTGACCAGCATATCAGCGGTGGGGGAGCGTGGAGGGTGATACACCACACAAACAATGAGGGAAGCGAGTTGACGTGGGTGAGATGTAGGGGTGACCCGTACCCACAGAACTTCTAATCCCTCTGGCACATTAACATTAAGGTGTGAGGGGAGAAGGTCACTACGGCAGTACACCACCACACCACCGCCTCTCCTTTCTTTTCTAAGATGGTGAAACAGTTCGTAATTTTCAATGGCACAAATCTCAGGAACAATTTGCCACGCCTCCGTGATAGCCACGATGCCTGCATCCACTGTTTTCACTGTAACACTAACCTCTTCCACCTTGTTACATAAGGAAGTGACGTTGGACATCAGTAGGGATGGTAAGTTGTGCCATAGTCGGGGTACTTCAACGTTATTACATTTTCTATCTTGTACTGGTGTTTTCTTCTTTCCTTGTAAGCGCTCCGTCATTATGGTAGTTATTTTCCTGGGAATACGGCGACCTCCCCTGCCGCCGCGGTAGTGGAAGATACCCAGTTCTTTCATCCGGATAATGGTATGGGGTGGAGGAGAGTGGGCACTCGACTTTAGCTGGTATAAGTCAGTGAGACGGTATCTCTGCACAGGAATCTGTCTCTGCACTGGAACACACATGTTGATAAAATCACTGCCTTAAGGTCTTGAAGAAAGTATGATGGTGGTAGGTCAACAGACTGACCCTGGCTGCTACAGAGCGCCGAGACACGACCTCACTCGACGAGTGCTGACGTGCTGTGTAGATACAGTTGTAGTGTATAAATATAGATATGATGTGTAGATATATATGTGTAGATAAAGTTGTTGTGATGTGTAGATAACGATGTGTGGATGAAGACACATGTGACTACATAAATAATAATACGTCTTTTACCCACCAGACTACATAAACATATCTAATTTCTACACACCAAACTACACAATTACACGTCTTTTACATACACAAATTTATACCTCTTAGATATACACACCAGACTTCTAAAACACATACACGCCTTGTACAGATATATAACCACAACACACACACACACACACACACACACCTCCAGGTCTCCAGTGCCCCCCCCTCTCTCTCTCTCTCTCTCTCTCTCTCTCTCTCTCTCTCTCTCTCTCTCTCTCTCTCACCTACCTGACCCCATAGCCTCCAGTACACGAGTCTCCAGGTCTTGAGTTCCACCTTGAGTTGCTTCACGTGGTCAGTCAGACTCCAGTTACCGTCCCTGGTGATGAAGGTGTATTGTTTATTAGAATACACACACCTGTTATTCCACACCTGTTACTTTCATTCCACAAATCTGTTACTTTCATATCACGTATATATGTTACTCTCATTTCATACCTTCATGTTACTCTCATCTCATTCCACGCATGTTACTCTTATTCCACACCCGTCACTTCACACTTGTTAACCTACTCCCCACACTCGTCAAACCACACCCCACACCCCTCCCCCTATACTTGTTACTGTACTTCCCACACAGATAAACCCTTCACCCACGACCCCACACCCGTTCCCATAGCCTTGTGATGTAATCTTACCTGGTATGTGTGTAGTAGACATAGCCAGTGGTGGTGATGGTTGTATTGGCTGGTACACAGGTTATAAGGCGCTCCACACTCCTGTTCACTAGTTGTCCACAGTCACAACATCTGTAAACACACACACAGTCACAACACTTTTAAACACACACACACGTACACAGGCAGAGACACATACATACAGATACACACAGGTTACTAGGCACTCCACACACTGGCTCACTAGTTATCCACAGTAACAGCACCTGTAAACACACACACACACACACACACACACACACACACACACACAGAGGAACAAGCATACACCCACACTCATACATACACTCAGGTCAAGCGATTACAGTGACTTTGGTGGCAGCGATCATGATTTTAGTTCTAGAGTGTATGTCGTTATCATCATTTTATCACCATATGGCTCGGGTAAGGGGATAGTATACTTCTGGTACAGTACATGAGAGTGTGTTGATTCCTCCAAAGCATGCCCGGAAACAGGACCAGATTGACAACTAACCTAACTTACCCTAACGTAACATAAGCTAACCTAACTTTTCCTTACCTAACTTAATTTAACCAAACCAAAGCAAACCAAACCTTACCTAAATAACCTAATCTAACCTAACCTAAACTAACCTTCCTTTTACCTAACCTCACTCAACCTCACCCAACCTAAGCTAACCTGTATAGTGAGGCAGCTGTCTTGTATATTCCCCTTGGTGGTACAGGCGTGGGGTCACAGAGAGCGATGATGAAGCGAGTGTATAGTTTGTTTTGAATCCTGTCACGACGGTCCCTCACACTCTCCAGCTCCCAGTGGGTGAACAGCCGGGCCAGCCTGCAATAGGAATACAGAGAAATACAAAAGAATATAAAATTATGAGAAGAAATACAATTATATACATAGGAATACATAGGACTCACAAACAGCAACAGAAACGAGGGAGGGGAAAGGTGTGATGAAAGAGAGGGGAAAGGAGGAGGAGGAGGGTAAAATATCATCATACCTTGCAAGAACTGAGTCTGAGAGGCAGTTGAGGTTGACCTGAGCCTCGAGTATGAGGTTAATGTTGTCATGGACGTACTGCAGTACTTCCTCCACCAGGGGCGACATCTTGAGGAAGTCAGCAGAGATCAGGATGGACACGGCAGTCTTGGGTTCTGGTATGTCAGGCAAGGAAGGTGAAGTTTGGTTATATGTTACGTTAAGTTTGGTTAGTTTAGGTTGGGTTGGATTAGGTTGGGTTTGGTTTGGTTTGGTCAGGTTAGGTTAGGTTAGGTTAGGTTAAGTTAAGGTAGGTTGGGTTGGGTTAGGTTTGGTTTGGTTTGGTTTGAGTTGGGTTGGTTTGGTTTGGTTAGGCTGGGTTGGGTTGACTTGGTTGGGTTGGGTTGGGTTGGGTTGGGTTGGTTTGGTTTGATTTGGGTTGGCTTACGTTGATTTGGTTAAGTTGGGTTGGGTTTGGGTTAGGGTGGGTTAGGTCTGACTTAGTTTGGTTTGCTTAGGTTAGGTTAGGCTAGGCTAGGCTAGGTTAGGATAAATCCTGAATAATGAATGAATGAGGGTTCCAGGCTCCTCCATTAATCTAAGGCAGTAAAACAACCCTACTAAGGCAGTAAAACAACCCTGTTACCGTCAGTGGTGTGAAGTGTTTAAGACTATTTACTCCAAAGTCAACATGTTTCACGAATTATCTGGCTGTAAGACCGAAGATATTGAATGTATAAGATAGAATGAACGAAAAAATGGATGAATTAAGACATCTATTAATTTGACTGAATGATAAATTAGGGAAAAATACCGTATGAGGAGGAGCCTTTAGGTATGTACAACGTTCAGCTACTTATGCTTCTTCATGTCAAATAAACAGGAGCAAAACGTTGTCAACAAAGACCTCTTCCTCATACAGCAAGTGTTTTTCGAAAAGATGGATGTTGTTGAAAGTGGAGTCTGGCTGTGTTGTGTAGGAAGAAATGATGGATATTGCAGGAAGTGATGGCTGTGTGATTTGTCGTGTAGGAGATAATAGATGGATGTTGAGTGAGTAGGAGTGTAGGAGAGGATGAATGGATGTTTCTTGAAGTGATGGCTGTGTGTTGTGAAGGAGAAAATGAATGTTGGTTGAAGTGGTGGGTGGGTGTGTTGTGTAGGAGAGAGAGAGAGAGAGAGAGAGAGAGAGAGAGGAGAGATGAGAGAGAGAGAGAGAGAGAGAGAGAGAGAGAGAGAGAGAGAGAGAGAGAGAGAGAGAGAGAGAGAGAGAGAGAGAGAGAGAGAGAGAGAGAGAGAGAGAGAGAGAGAGAGAGAGAGAGAGAGAGAGAGAGAGAGAGAGAGAGAGAGAGAGAGAGGAAAAAGATGGCTGGATATAGAGTGAGTATATAGTTTGTTATATGTACAATACTTACCAAGGACTGGAGCCACGTGGTCTTCAGTCTGGCCTTGTTTGACCCATTGCAGGAGCCACTCGAAGATGGTCACGTCACAATGCACCGAGATATCCACGTCCTCCAACCTCTGTCCTGCATCACACAACAACTCCATTACATACATATTTTTCTTACCTATTCACGACACTGCTCTCTATAGTATTTGAGTTGCTGTTTATAGTGTTTGATTGATTATCTTATAGAATATTTGATTTGCTGAGCCTGAGTTGATTATCACACACTCACTACATTACAGTCATCAAGATCTTGCATTACATATTATTTCTGATACTCACAGCACTGCTCTCTATTATAGTAGGTTATTTGAATTATCTGTGGCATATGATTAACCAAAAGAAATTTCACCTGTCGAGGCTGTGTCATTAAGGTTATGGGACCTTTTGTTATTGTGAAAATGGTGGGCTATTGACTCCTTCATGCAGATTGTGCCATAAAAAATTAATATAATTACTGCCTTACATATTTTTTTTCTCACGGTATTTGAGTTTCTATGATATTTGATTTAGCGACTGATGGTGTAACAAGAGGATAATGGTATTTGTAGTGGTATTGGTATAATAGTACAAGAAGGTGAATTGGCAGTATTGGAGGTGGTATTAGTCCTGTATTTGGTATTAATGGCGTGGTATTGGCAGTAATGGAAAGTGGTATTAGTCCTGGTATTTGGTATTAAAGGCGTGGTATTGGCAGTAAAGGTAAGTGGTATTAGCCCTGGTATTTGGTATTAAAGGCGTGGTATTGACAGTAAAGAGAAGTGGTATTAACAGTGTGTACGTCAGCAAAGTAGGTGGTATTAATGGTGTACCTGCAGTGACGTCAGCAAAGTAGCCAATGTGATGTATAAGAAGGTCTCTGGGACAGGTGAAGTCCTGACGAAGACCTCTGGCCTCGTCACACACGTGGATCACTATAGCGGGGCTGATGTACAGTTGTGGACATGAGTTTCAGTACACATATGGATAACTCAAACAAATGCCTGACTAATGCTTTCACGTTCAAATTATTACGATGTTAATGTCTTGAATAGTGAGTAGCTGTTTGTAGTAAATTAAAAGATGGTACTTAACTTATTAAGAGAAATGGGGTATTGCTAATGATGATGATGATTGACTTAAGTGGGAAGTGCCGTGTTGGTAGATCTGGAGCAACTGATTCCTCCAAACTAATCTAAGCAACAGAACACCATTATTTTTGTTCATATGGTTCTGTTTCCTGGCATACTTTGGAGGAATCATGGCAC
>JAWQEG010003670.1:32500-38116 GCA_033782935.1 Petrolisthes cinctipes | reverse complement strand
ATCACAACACAACACCTCAAGTATGACATCAAGTGTGACCTCCAAGTGTGACCATCAGTATCACAACACAACACCTTAAGCATGACCTCAAGCACAGAACCTATAGAATATAAATAACCTTTAGTATGACCTCAAGTGTGACCTCCCGTGGTGGGGAGAGCGGCGGCGTGACCTCACAGCGACCTTGCACCCCGGGTCGTCAGCAAACCAGACCCACCCTTCACCTTTATGCAGGGTACCACGCTAGACTAGACCTAACTCACACTAGACTAGACCTAATTCATACTAGACTAGACCTAACTTAACCTAACCCAGACCAACCTAACTCAGACCAACCTAACTCACACTAGACTAGACCTAACCTAACCTAACCTAACCTAACTCAGACTAGACTAGACCTACCTAACCTAACCTAACCTAACCCTAACCTAACTCACACTAGACAAGACCTAACTCACACTAGACTAGACCTAACCTAACCTAATCTAACCTAACCTAACCTAACCTAACCTAACCTAACCTAACCTAACTCAGACCAGACCTAACCTAACCAGACCAACCTAACTTAGACTAGACCAGACCTAACCTAACCTAACCTAACTAGACCAACCTAACTCAGACTAACCCAGACCTAACTCACACTAGACTAGACCTAACCTAACCTAACCCAGACCAGCCTAACTCAACCTAACCCAACCCAACCCAAACCAACCTAACCCAACCCAACCTACCTAAACCAACCCAACCCAATCTAACCCAACCCAACCCAAACCAAACAACCCAACCTAACCTAAACCAACCCAAACCAAACCACCCAACCCAACCTAACCTAAATCAACCCAACCCAACCTAACCCAAACCAACCCAACCCAACCTAACCTAAACCAACCCAACCCAAACCAAACAACCCAACCTAACCTAAACCAACCTAACCCAACCCAACTCAAACCAAACAACCCAACCCAACCTAAACCAACCCAACCTAACCTAAACCAACCCAAACCAAACCAACCCAACCTAACCTAACCAACCTAACCCAACCTAACCCAACTCAACCTAACCCAACCCAACCTAACCTACCCAACCCAACCTAACCTAAACCAACCCAACCCAACCTAACCCAACCCAACCCAACCCAACCCAGACCAGACCAAACCAACCCAACCCAACCCAACCCAACCCAACCCAACCCAAACCACCCAACCCAACCCAACCCAACCCAAACCAAACCAACCCAACTAACCCAGACCAGACCACCCAGCCATCCTCTCAAGTTGCGAGGAGGGAACGTCAGACAGTGTGGCGGCGGCGGTGGTGATGGTGATGGGGAAGATGGGGAGGGTAAAGTAGTGGTGGTGGTGGTGGTGGGGTGGGGAAGATGGGGAGGGTAAAGTAGTGGTGGTGGTGGTGGTGGTGATGGTGGTGGGGAAGATGGGGAGGGTAAAGTAGTGGTGGTGGTGGTGGTGGTGGTGGTGATGGTGATGAGGGTGGTGGTGGTGGTGGGTGGTGGTGGTGGTAGTGATGGTGATGGGGAGGGTAAAGTAGTGTTGGTGGTGGTGGTGGTGGTGGTGGTGGTGGTGGTGATGGGGAAGATGGGGAGGGTAATGTAGTGTAATTAAGTGTAGTATAGTGTAGTGTAGTGTAGTGTAGTGTAGTGTAATTAAGTGTAGTATAGTGGTAGTGTAGTGTAGTGTAGTGTAGTGTAATTAAGTGTAGTATAGTGTAGTGTAGTGTAGTGTAGTGTAGTGTAATTAAGTGTAGTATAGTGTGTGTAGTGTAGTGTAGTGTAGTGTAGGTAATTAAGTGTAGTATAGTGTAGTGTAGTGTAGTGTAGTGTAGTGTAATTAAGTGTAGTATAGTGTAGTGTAGTGTAGTGTAGTGTAGTGTAATTAAGTGTAGTATAGTGTAGTGTAGTGTAGTGTAGTGTAGTGTATTAAGTGTAGTATAGTGTAGTTAGTGTAGTGTAATGTAGTGTAATTAAGTGTAGTATAGTGTAGTTGTGTAGTGTAGTGTAGTGTAATTAAGTGTAGTATAGTGTAGTTGTAGTGTAGTGTAGTGTAGTGTAATTAAGTGTAGTATAGTGTAGTGTAGTGTAGTGTAGTGTAGTGTAATTAAGTGTAGTATAGTGTAGTGTAGTGTAGTGTAGTGTAGTGTAATTAAGTGTAGTATAGTGTAGTGTAGTGTAGTGTAAGTGTAGTGTTAATTAAGTGTAGTTATAGTGTAGTGTAGTGTAGTGTAGTGTAGTGTAATTAAGTGTAGTATAGTGTAGTGTAGTGTAGTGTAGTGTAGTGTAATTAAGTGTAGTATAGTGTAGTGTAGTGTAGTGTAGTGTAGTGTAATTAAGTGTAGTATAGTGTAGTGTAGTGTAGTGTAGTGTAGTGTAAATTAAGTGTAGTATAGTGTAGTGTAGTGTAGTGTAGATGTAGTGTAATTAAGTGTAGTATAGTGTAGTGTAGTGTAGTGTAGTGTTCCCCTCCTCTTATCTCCTTACACCCTTACCCTACACTTAAGAGAATGAACAGTAAGGAGTAGGAAGAGGAGGTGGTGGTGGTGGGTGGTGGTGGAGGAGGAAAGGAGGTGCTGGAGAAAGAAATGTACACCAAGGAACACATTACTCTCTCTCTCTCTCTCTCTCTCTCTCTCTCTCTCTCTCTCTCTCTTTAGAAACACATTTTATTCACTGATTTTCTACTTTACCCCATTCTACTTTCTACTCTCTCTCTCTACCTCCACCTACTTCTCTCTCTCTCTCTCTCTTTCTCTCTCTCTCTCTCTCCTCTCTCTCTCTCTCTCTCCTCTCTCTCCTCTCTCTCTCTCTCTCTCTCTCTCTCTCTCTCTCTTAGAAACACATTTTATTCACTTATTTTCTTACTTTACCCCATTCTACTTTCTACTCTCTCTCTCTCTCTCTCTCTCTCTCTCTCTCTCTCTCTCTCTCTCTCTCTCTCTCTCTCTCACACACACACACACACACACACACACTGCCGCAATCACACTGCCTGTTCCATAAAGCCCAGAGTTGAACACGAAACTCACACTGAAGCGAGAATAAGTTTAGACTGAGCACCTCCTCTTTGAGATTGAACCTCTTTGGGCATAAGAGGCTGTACAGAGTGTTAGAACGATACTTTGCCAATACACACACACACATACATATATACACAGATGCACATATATACACACACACACACATACACATATACACTTACACACACATATATACACACAGATGCACATATATACATACACACACACACATACACTTACACACACTTACACTTACACACACATATGTACACACACATGCACGTATATACATACTCACACACCACATATACACTTACACACACTTACACTTACACACACATATATACACACATGCACATAATATACATAGACACACACACATACACTTACACACACATATATATACACATGCACATATATACATAGGACACACACACATACACTTACACTTACACACACACTTACACACACACAGATGCACATATATACATACACACACACAATAAACTTACACACACACTCACACAGACACTTACACACACATGCCACTAACACACATATACAGTACATACAAACACACACACACACACACACACACACACACAGACCCTTACACTTACACACTCAGACACATACATACACACGCATACATACATACACACAGACTTACATAGACACACACAGAGACACTTACACTTACACACACACTTACACAGACTTAGAGAGAGAGAGAGAGAGAGAGAGAGAGAGAGAGAGAGAGAGAGAGAGAGTGAGAGTTAGAGGAGTGGGTGGGTCGGTGTGAGAGGATAACACATTATAATAACGATAGGAACCATCAAGCTAACTACCTCACACACACACACACACACACACACACACACAGAGAGAGAGAGAGAGAGAGAGAGAGAGAGAGAGAGAGAGAGAGAGAGAGAGAGAGAGAGAGAGAGGAGAGAGAGAATGAGGGATGGGGAGTTGGAAAAGGAAGGGGTAATGAAGAGAGAGAGAGAGAGAGAGAGAGAGAGAGAGAGAGAGAGAGAGAGAGAGAGAGAGAGAGAGAGAGAGAGAGAGAGAGAGGGGGGGGGGGGGGGGTAGGGCTGGCAATACAAAGGGTGGACAGATATGATGTGGTAGGTAGGGGAGGGAGAAGGGGGTTTGAGGAACAGGTAAGAGAGAGAGAGAGAGAGAGAGAGAGAGGAGAGAGGAGAGAGAGAGAGAGGTAAGGGAGAAGGGTGGAGAGGTCAGCAACATTCCTCTGAGGGCAGGGGGCGGAGGACAGGGGGCAAAGGGTAGGGGGGAGTGGGTAGGGGGGAGTGGGGTAGGGGGAAAGGGTAGGGGCAAAATAAAGGAGGTAGGGGGGGGCAGGGAGAAGGAGAAGGGGTAAGGGGAAGGGGGTAGGGGGCAGGAGAAGGGGGTAAAAGGGGAAGGGGAGGACAACAGTGGTGGGTAGTGTGTAAGGTCAACTCTAGGTAGAAGTCCCATCAGCTCTCTCTCTCTCTCTCTCTCTCTCTCTCTCTCTCTCTTTTCATTACCCCTTCTTTTTTCCAACTCCCCACCATCCCTCATTCTCTCTCTCTCTCTCTCTCTCTCTCTCTCTCTCTCTCTCTCTCTCTCTCTCTCTCTCTCTCTCTCTCTCTCTCTTCCAGGCCAGTAATTTCCCTTCCTGAGCCAAGAATGTCTCTCCCTTCCTCGGCATTTCCATCCCACTAAAAGAATTTCCCCAAGTAAACTGGACTTATCTCTCAATCTATCCACCTATCCACTTGTCTCTCTCTCTCTCTCTCTCTCTCTCTCTCTCTCTCTCTCTCTCTCTCTCTCTCTCTGATTGGACTCATCTCTCAATCTATCCACCTATCCACTTGTCTCTCTCTCTCTCTCTCTCTGATTGTACTCATCTCTCAATCTATCCACCTATCCACTTCTCTCTCTCTCTCTCCTCTCTCTCTCTCTCTCTCTCTCTCCTCTCTCTCTCTCTCTCTCTCTCTCTCTCTCTCTCTCTCTCTCTCTCATTGGACTCATCTCTCAATCTATCCACCTATCCACTTGTCTCTCTCTCTCTCTCTGTCTCTGTCTCTCTCTCTCTCTCTCTCTCTCTCTCATCTCTCCTCTCTCTCTCTCTCTCTCTCTCTCTCTCTCTCTCTCTCTCTCTCTCTCTCTCTCTCTCCCTTACTACACCTACTTTGGTACATAAAATATTCAACTAAATAATTAGATAAGATAGATAGATTAAATCCTACTTTCCTCTTTTCCTTACCTCCCTTAATTTTCCTCTCTCTCTCTCTCTCTCTCTCTCTCTCTCTCTCTCTCTCTCTCTCTCTCTCTCTCTCTCTCTCCTCTCTCTCTCTCTCTTTAACCAGCAAGAAAGAGACGTCTCCCCTTTTTTGAGCATAGGTAAAAATATTGTCAGTATGAATAAAGTTGTAGAAAAACCGGGAGAAATGCATTATTAATATTAGACTAAAATTAATATCATTGTACAATACTTCATTATCTAATTTGCGTAGGTTTTTTTTTTTTTTTTTTTTTTTTTCCATGAACTCATCTCATTTAATTATATGGGATGAATATAAACCACTTTTTTTTTTTTTTTAT
>JAWQEG010003670.1:10000-27500 GCA_033782935.1 Petrolisthes cinctipes | reverse complement strand
TTTTTGAGAGGTGGGAAAGTAAGAAAAAAGGTAACAGATAAAAAAAAAATAATAATAATAAAAATAAAAAGAGACAGTTGGTGAAGTGAAATCCCCTTTTAGTCGACTTTTATGACAGAGATAAAATATACTGATTTGAAAATAGGATGTTGAGTACGGATGTGTGTGTGTGGGGGGGGAGGAGGGAGTGGGAGAGGAAGGAGGGAGGGAGGGAGGGAGGTAGGTAATAAGGAGAGGAAGGAGGGAGGGAGGTAGGTAATAAGGAGAGGAAGGGGGGGAGGGAGAGAGTACTATAGGTAAATGGGGTGGGGGGAGGAAGTAGAGGATGAAAAATGGTGGTAGACAGAAGGGAGGGAGAGAGAGAGAGAGAGAGAGAGAGAGAGAGAGAGAGAGAGAGGGAGAAAGGGAAGGAGGAAGGGGAAGAGGGAGGAAGAAGTGTACTGGTTGGAATCATGTAGAGAGAGAGAGAGAGAGAGAGAGAGAGAGAGAGAGAGAGAGTTACAAGGAGTTACAAGGAAAAGAAGTACCCTAGGGGACCTTACGATCCATACAAAGAGGGTACCTGTGGGTTTGGTTGCGCAAGTAGGCGACCATCCTCAAATGTGTTATGTGAAACCATCAAGGAACACTCGCACAACGGCTTAAACACCTAGACGGTGATTTAAGGCTTTGTCTAATCTGGACTTGAACTGATCCACAGAGTTGCTGTTGACTACATCAGCAGGAAGCGCATTCCAAGTACCGCAGATGCTGTATGTAAAGAACTTACCACACAGATCACGGTTGTATCGCTTCAGTTCAAGTTTGTAGCCATGATTCCTGGTTGTGCCCTCACTGAGTTGAAAAATGTCCCTGTAGTCTACATTGTCAAAGCCTCGTAGTATTTTAAACACTTCGATAAGCTGACCACGCAGTCTCCGGGTTTCCAAAGAGAACAGGTCGAGTTCTACCAACCGATCTTTATAGCTCTTGTGTCTAAGAGAGGGTATAAGTTTGGTTGCCCTGGCTTGCACTCGTTCCAATCTCGCGATATCCTTCCGGTAAGAAGGACTCCAAAACTGGACTGCATACTCCAGGTGCGGTCGGACAAGGGAATTGTACAGACAAAGTACTATCTCCTTGTTCCGGTATCCAAACTGTCGCTTTATGTACCCTAACATCCTTTGGGCTTTCTTCTCAGCCTCAATACACTGCTTTGAGAACTTGAGGTCACTGGTGATAGTTACACCCAAGTCTTTCTCAGTATCAGTGCTTACGAGAGCATTGCCCTTAAGGTTATACTCTGTTCGGGGGTTTCTGTGGCCTATATGCATAACTTTGCATTTGTTCACATTAAATGGCATTTGCCACGTGTCAGACCACTCCCCGATCTTCCTAAGATCTTCTTGTAAGCGGGTAGTATTTCCTTCTTTCGCGACATTCATACCAAGCTTAGTATCATCGGCGAATTTGGAAATCTTGGCAACCATGTCACCATCCACGTCATTAACATAGATGATAAACAGTAGTGGTCCCAGAACAGAACCTTGGGGAACACCGCTAGTAACGGGCACCCACTCTGAAGCCTGTCCATTCACTACCACCCGCTGCCGTCTGTCACTTAGCCAGTTCTCTATCCAATTTGCCACATTTCCGTCTATGCCCAGTGCACGCACTTTCCGAAGGAGGCGGCGGTGGGGTACCTTATCAAAGGCTTTCTGAAAGTCTAAGTAGACAACATCGACCGCTTTATCCCGATCATTCTCACTGAAAACAAAATGGAAGAATTCCACCAGATTTGTGAGGCATGACCGGTGCTGCCGGAACCCATGCTGGGAACCCCTCAGTAGCAAATTTGATTCTAAGTGTGCTGTTATTTTTTCCACCATGATGCTCTCCATGAGTTTACAGACTATCGAGGTTAAACTGATGGGTCTGTAGTTTGACGGTTGGCTAGCATCTCCCTTCTTGAAGATAGGAGTCACCTCTGCCTCACGCCAGTCTCTAGGAACGCATCCAGTCTGGATTACCCTGTTGAAGACCATGCACAGGTGCCGTGATACTTCACCATGCACTTCTTTCAACACTCTAGGTAAGAACCCATCCGGACCGGGGGACTTGTTTGCTTTTAATTCGATTATTTTTCTCTCGATTTCTACTTGGGTGAAGACCATTGACTCCAACTTCTCACTGAAGGAGTCCAAAGGTTCGGGAATGGGACCACTCTCCTCAGAGAACACTGAAGAGAAGTACTCATTTAAGAGGTTAGCATTTTCTGCATCAGAGTGCATCAATGCTCCATCCTCATTCACCAAGGGACCGATCCTGCGTCGGATTGGTTTACGGCCATTCACATAACTGAAAAACTCCTTGGGGTTCTCTTTGCAGAGTCTAGCCACACGGACCTCCTCAGCACGCTTAGCCGCCCTTATTTTGGACTTCACGTTTCGATTCAGTCTTCTATGACCGTCAAAGTCCCCAGATGTCTTCGCTCGACGATACGCAGTTCTCCTCTCCCTCAGTAGGTTACGGATTTCCCGATTAAACCACTTCGGTTGAATGAACTTCTGACCTGTTCCCTTCAGAGGAATAAAGCGCGACTGAAGTTCCATGAAGGAAGACAAGAATGACCTCCACAGATCATCAGCACTCTCTCCCTCCTCTAGTTCCATTTCAGCAACGCTTTCACGAAGACCTGCAAAGTTCGCTCTCCCCATGTCTAATTTTCTATGCACCGGGGTCACGGACTCCATATTAGGGACTTTAACTGAAAATCTTATAAGCTTGTGGTCGCTTCCACCTATTTCTTCGTTTACAGAGAGGTCTTGAATGATGTCATCCTCTGAGGTGAGGACCAAGTCGAGTATGTTAGCACCTCTTGTTGGCTCCCTTACCCATTGAGTGAGGAATTCATCATTTACAAACTCCAAGAGTGGTGTGTTCTCGGCAGAGGGCTCTCTGGTTTCCCAGTCAACATGTGTGTTGAAGTCCCCCATAAGGATGCACACCCTGCCGTCCACTATTTCACCCAGCAACTGGTATAGGTCCCTGTCCATCTCACTGAGTTGTCCAGGGGGTCTATAAAGCAGCAGGGTTCTGTATTTTGCAGTGCCTATTTCTAGGTCAACTCCAAGGAGCTCGTGGTTCGATGTGATGTTGCAGGTCATCGATTTGATGGAGTTCTTTACATACAACAGCACACCACCACCCCCTCTGTCCTCTCTATCTTTGTGGAAGAGTTGGTAGCCTGGAATCACGAATTCCCCTTCAAGATCTCTGTCTGAGGTTCTCAACCATGACTCCGTTATGGCCACCATCTCGGGTTCCTCTGTCGCAACGAGGGCCCGCAGTTCCAAAAACTTGTTTCGGATGGACCTGGCGTTGAACAATAGAACCTTCAGGGAACCCCCAACTGCAGGGCTCCCTATACTCCTCCGTTTCCCGGTTTGGTTATTGTCTTGGTAGTGCTGGGGATATCCTTCTTCAGGATCTCAGCGAATGTCTTCTCTGGGGTCACTCTAGCATAGCGACGAGGGCTCTCCTCCACGCTCGGTCGAGTGCTCCTGAGACATCGTCGGACGGCGTCTTCCATTAATTTGGAAAGCACTTCTTTCCCCTTTAGTGAGAGATGTGTGCCATCCCTCTGGTAGAGGTCGTCTCTACCAAAGAGTGAGGTGTAGGGGTCCACAAAGAACACCCCCTCGGCAGTACACAAATCAGCCAGGCGCTGATTTACTGCAATGTTCTTTGACAGAGCAGTCCCTAAAGGGCCTCTCCTTGGGAGCATGCCAACAACTACCCTTCTGCGGGTTTTTGACCCACAGTCGTCTACTGCACCGAGCACATCCGAGAGGACTCCTTCGGTCATGCCTACTCTACCATTTCTCAGGTAGATGTCATTACCACTCACCATGAGTGCAATGACAGCAGATCTGGACGTTTGGATCCTCTCAGCTTCCTTTCGGAGGTCAGCATTGCCACAACCTGGCAAACAATTCACCTTCACAGAAGTGTGAAGGCGATCTGCCATTAGGGGTTCCAGCCCTCGTGCCTGGGAATCACCTACAATGTGTATATCCACAGGCCTCTCCTTGGTAGGAGCACGAGATGCCTTGTGAGGAACCCGAGAGTGTTTTGAATTCCTGCCGGGCTCGTCACTTCCTCCAGGTTGCTTCTTCTTCGTCTTCTTTTCCTTCTTCATTTTCTTTTCCTTCTTATTTGATTCCTCACTTTCCTCTAATCCCTCCTCAATTGTCTTCTTGGGTTTTTCTTCCTTCTCCATATTCCCCTCCTCTTTTCCATCACACTTTTCTGCAGTCTCTTTTCCTTCTGCAGTCTCTTCTCCCTCTTCATTGTTGCTGTTCTTCTTCTTGTTGTTCTTCTTCTTGTTGTTCTTTTTCTTGTTCTTCTTCTTCTTCTTTACCGCCGTGGTGGAGCTCTCCGGTGAAGAAGCTCCTTGGACTGCCTTGTCTCTCACATGGCAGTCACACCTCTGCGAGTCCATTCGGAGAACTTCCTCCTTTAGGGAGTTGTTCTCCTTCGTGAGCAGTGAGATGTGCTTCATCAACCTCTCCTCGAGTTTGCAAAAGTCGCAGACACTCGAGGAGTCTAGGTCGCTCGCACTCCTCCCGCTGAAGTCCTCACACCAGCGGTACACCTTGCATGTAGTACATGTAAATTTTCTTGCTGATGGACCAGTCATCTCGCTCTAATTCAATTTCAGACCAATAATATAAAAGAAAGGGTAGTGTGATTTGGTCTCGCATAAGTCTCATCCGCCTACTTCCAGAAGGTTTTCGGTCGTTCGGCCAACAGAAACCTTATGAGCCAAGCACACCAACCCTAAGGTCTCCCCTGGGCCGGACGGCCCCAATCGTGCCGCAGCTCCCAACTGAGCAGCACAAGAGTCCTAAGTAAATGGGACTCTGATTTTTCGACAGGGGTGCTTGAAGTGTAACCGTCGTCCTACTAATCCCTACTAATCCTCCATCCGCGGCCAAACTTAAAGCAAATAGTAAAACTAAATGTCCACGACTTAATCCGAGATCTTTTACTGGCCTGGCAGCCAGCGAGGCACGAAAGCTCTCTCACCAAAGAGCAGTCGAGCCTTTAGGCACCTAAGAACGGTCACAGGGAGCTGGTCAGGCTTATTAATCTAAGAGAATACCTACGGGGGTCCTGAGGCATCTCCATTACTCGTACCCCACACGCCTGAGATCCCTTCAATCTCAGCCCTTTCGAAACCTGTGAGCGTTAAAAGGCGTTGTTTTAGGAGGTTCCAAAGCCTCCCTTCTCACACGGCATAAGGTAGCTGGTGAGGTCCTTAACAATAAAAACTTATATCGAAAGTGATGAAGATTTTTTTTTTTTTTTTTTTTTTTTTTTTTTTTGTTAGGACAGTTGAAGAGCAGTTGTGAAACTTAATATTAACATGAAGATTTGGCAACTCTTAGTCAGGATCCTAATAACGCTACCTTTCTGGCACGGGTAACCCAACTGGACTAAATGTCCCCCAGCATAGCTAGCAAAATTCAAACAGATCACACAAGCTCTCTCACCGACGGCAAGGTGGTTGTCGAGAGAGAGAGGAAGGAAGAAGTGTACTGGAGAGAGAGAGAGAGAGAGAGAGAGAGAGAGAGAGAGAGAGAGAGAGAGAGAGGAAGGAAGAAGTGTACTGGTTGGACTCATGTAGAGAGAGAGAGAGAGAGAGAGAGAGAGAGAGAGAGGAAGGAAGAAGTGTACTGGTGGGAATCGTGGAGAGAGAGAGAGAGAGAGAGAGAGAGAGAGAGAGAGAGAGAGAGAGAGAGAGAGAGAAGAGCGGAGGAAGAAATTATATATATAAAAAAAAATAATAAAAAATCCAGCTTAACTCCTTGATGATAAAGTAAGAAATTTTGCGAAAAGATTAGAGAAAAAGAAGAAAATTTTAATGTTAATGAAATGAGTAGTAAATAAAATAAAATAAATAAATAAAAAAATACATAAAATATAACAGGAATAAATAAAGAAATTAATGATACAAAAACAACAACAACAACAACAACAACAACAACAAAAACAAAAACAAAAACAACAACAACAACAACAACAACAACAACACGATAAAAAAAAAGAGAGATAAAGAGAGATAATAAAAGAGAGGTTTGGTAATTAAAGAAATAGTACAAGTTAGTATTGGTAAATCTGGAGCATCTGATTCCTCCAAACTATTCCAAGCAACAGGACACCATTATTTTTGTGAGAATTAGGTCCTGTTTCCTGGCATACTTTGGAGGAAATGAAGGCACTCAGATGAACCCAGAGTATCCTATTATCTTAAAGAACTAAAGGAGAGAATAGGGAGATAAGGGAATAAAGGAGAGAATAGGGAGATACAGGAATAAAGGTGAGAATAGGGAGAAAAGGGAATAAAGGAGAGAATTGGGAGATAAAGGAATAAAGGAGAGAATAGGGAGATAAAGGAATAAAGGAGGGGGTTCTGGAGATACAGGAATAAAGGATTGGTTAGAGAGGAAGAATAAAAGAGGGGACAGGGAGGAGGAATAAAGGAGAGAATAAAGAGAAAAAGGAATAAAGGAGGGGGTTAGGGAGATAAGGGAATAAAGAAGAGAATAGGGAGATAAAGGAATAAAGGGTTGGTTAGGGAGGAAGAATAAAAGAGAGAATAGGGAGAAAAGGGAATAAAGGAGAGAATAGGGAGATAAGGGAATAAAGGTGAGAATATGGAGATAAAGGAATAAAGGAGAATAGGGAGATACAGGAATAAAGGAGAGAATAGGGAGATAAGGGAATAAAGGTGAGAATAGGGAGATAAAGGAATAAAGAAGGGGGTAGGGGGAATAAAGGAGGGGTTAGGGAGGAGGAATAAAAGAAAGAATAGGGAGAAAAAGGAATAAAGGAGGGGACAGGGAGGAGGAATAAAAGAGAGGATAGGGAGAAAAAGGAATAAAGGAGGGAATTAGACGAATGACGAAACGTGTTTGTTGTGGTGTTGGGGAAGACGATTGGGAAAGACCCCTTAGTGACGACCCCCTTACCCCCAACCCCCTTAAAACCCCAACCCCCCAAAACACCCATTACTCACCCCTATAGATGTGGTGGGGGGGGGGGGGGTTGGGGGTGGGGGGGTGTTGGGGGTGGGGGGGGGTGTTGGGGGTGGGGGGGGTGACTCTTCCTACGTAAACAGAAAACAACAAATACAAAAACAAAAACAAAAGCAAAACAAATAATAATAATAATAATAATAATAATAATAATAATAATAGTAATAATAATAATAATAGTAATAATAATAAGTAACATGAAAAGAGAGAGAGAGAGAGAGAGAGAGAGAGAGAGAGAGAGAGAGAGAGGAATGAAGGAAGGAAGGTAGGAAGGAAAGATTGAAGGAAAGTAGAGTAATAGACGAAGGAAGGAAGGAAGGAAAGAAGGAATGAATGAAGGTAGTAGGAGTAACAGTAACCCTAGTGTGTGTGTGTGTGTGTGTGTGTGTTTGTGTGTGTGTAACAGTAACAGCAACATAAATGAATGAAGGTAGTAATAGTAACAGTAACAGTAACCCTAGTGTGTGTGTGTGTGTATGTAACAGTAACAGCAACAGAAATGAATGAAGGTAGAAGTAGTAACAGTAACAGTAACCCGTGTGTGTGTGTGTGTGTGTGTATGTAACAGTAACAGCAACAGAAATGAATGAAGGTGGTAGTAGTAGTAACAGTAACCCTAGTGTTTGTGTGTGTATGTAACAGCAACAGAAATTAATGAAGGTAGTAGTAGGAGTAACAGTAACAGTAACCCTTGTGTGTGTGTGTGTATGTAACAGTAACAGCAGCAGAAATGAATGAAGGTAGTAGTAGTAACAGTAACAGAAATGAATGAAGGTAGTAGTAGTAACAGTAACAGTAACCCCAGTGTGTGTGTGTGTGTATGTAACAGTAAGAGCAACAGAAATGAATGAAGGTAGTAGTAACAGTAACAGTAACCCTAGTGTGTGTGTGTGTATGTAACAGTAACAGCAACAGAAATGAATGAAGGTAGTAGTAACAGTAACAGAAATGAATGAAGGTAGTAGTAACAGTAACAGTAACCCGTGTGTGTGTGTGTGTGTGTAACAGTAACAGCAACAGAAATGAATGAAGGTAGTAGTAGTAACAGTAACATAAATGAATGAAGGTAGTAGTAGGAGTAACAGTAACAGTAACCCTAGTGTGTGTGTGTGTGTAACAGTAACAGTAACCCGTGTGTGTGTGTGTGTGTGTGTAACAGAATACGCCTAGGCAGTCAGTCTGGTTGGTGCTCGGATCTCTCAGCCACGTGGCAAAAAATCAATAAACAACAGCTGATTCCAGGCGTACCAACTCACCCACCAACCCACCAACCCACACGAAGATTCCAGACGTACCAACCCACCAACCCACCAACCCACCCACCAACTAACCCACACGAAGATTCCGGGCGTACCAACCCACCAACCCACCAACCCACACGTACTAACTAACTAACCAAACAACCAACCAACCAAACAAACAAACAACCCACCAACCAACCAACCAACCAAACAACCCACCAACCAAACAAACAAACAACCCACAAACCAGCCAACCAACTAACCAACCCACCAACTAACCAACCAACTAATCAACCCACCAACTAACCAACCAACCAACCAACCCACCAAGCAACCAGCTAACCAACCCACCAACCAACCCACCAAAAAACCAACCCACCAACCAACCAACTAACTAACCAACCAACTAACCAACCAACCAACCAACCCACACGAAAATTGGAGACTTCTGATTCCTCCTGCACTATACCACGAACCAAGTTAATTCCCTATAGATGAAGTTTCGTGGCAGTAATTGAAGGACTCATTTACCTCCAATTAATTATCTAACTACATCAATTGGAGGATATTATATTTGGTACATTAGAGTGTATTGATTTCCTCCATAGTATGCCAGGAAACAGGACCAGATTAACAGAAATAATGGTGGTTTGTTGCTTGGAATAATTTGGAGGAATCAGTTTTTCCAAATGCACTTATGAAAAAAATTTAGAGGCTACTGATTCCTCCATACTTGATTATTATTATTATTATTATTTTTTTTTTTTTTTTTTTAATTATTATTTTTTTTTTTATTATTATTATTATTATTATTATTATTTTGCAGTAACCTATTTTGTTCTACTGAATAAATATCTTCTTAACTATTGTATTATTATTATTATTATTATTTTTTTTTTTTTTTAGTATTATTATTATTATTATTATTATTATTATTACGTGTCAGTCAGAAAAATTCCTACATGGCTTTCTAACAGAATATTCCACATGACCTCATCTCTCCTCATTACTCATTACTCCTCATTACTCATTACTCCTCATTACTCCTCATTACTCATTACTCCTCTTACTCATTACTCCTCTTACTCATTACTCCTCATTACTCATTACTCCTCTTACTCATTACTCCTCATTACTCATTACTCCTCTTACTCATTACTCCTCATTACTCATTACTCCTCATTACTCATTACTCCTCATTACTCATTACTCCTCATTACTCATTACTCCTCTTACTCATTACTCCTCTTACTCATTACTCCTCATTACTCCTCTTACTCATTACTCCTCATTACTCATTACTTCTCATTACTCATTACTCCTCTTATTCATTACTCCTCATTACTCATTACTCCTCTTACTCATTACTCCTCATTACTCATTACTCCTCATTACTCATTACTCCTCATTACTCATTACTCCTCTTACTCATTACTCCTCACTCCTCATTACTCATTACTCCTCATTACTCATTACTCCTCTTACTCATTACTCCTCTTACTCATTACTCATTACTCCTCTTACTCATTACTCCTCTTACTCATTACTTCTCTTTACTCATTACTCCTCATTACTCATTACTCCTCTTACTCATTACTCCTCTTACTCATTACTCCTCATTACTCATTACTCCTCTTACTCATTACTCCTCATTACTCATTACTCCTCATTACTCATTACTCCTCTTACTTATTACTCCTCATTACTCATTACTCCTCTTACTCATTACTCCTCTTACTCATTACTCCTCATTACTCATTACTCCTCTTACTCATTACTCCTCATTACTCATCATTACTCATTACTCCTCTTACTCATTACTCCTCTTACTCATTACTCCTCATTACTCATTTCTCCTCATTACTCATTACTCCTCTTACTCATTACTCATTACTCCTCATTACTCATTACTCCTCATTACTCATTAATCCTCATTACTCATTACTCCTCATTACTCATAACTCCTCATTACTCATTACTCCTCATTACTCATTACTCCTCATTACTCATTACTCCTCATTACTCATTACTCCTCCTTGCTTAGGCCTCATTGTCTCTATAGGCCTACTCTAACGTTCAGTAAAAAAGGAAGGAAGGAAGGCAGGAAGAAAGGAAGGAAAGAAAGAAGGAAGGAAGGAAGGAAGGAAAAAGGAAGGAAGAAGGGAAGGAAGGAAAGAGGAAGGGAGTGGGGGAGGGAAGGAATGAAAGAGGAAGGGAAGGAGGAAGGGAGTGAAGGAAGGAAAAGGGAAGGAAAGAAAAAGGGAAGGAAAGAAAGAGGAAGGGAGTGGGGGAGGGAAGGAATGAAAGAGGAAGGGAGTGATGGAGGGAAAGAAGGAAGGAAGAAAGGAAGGAAAGAAAGAAGGAAGGAAGAAAGGAAGGAAAGAAAGAAGGAAGGAAGGAAGGAATAAGTTAATTTAGACTAAAGAGGGAATAGGTTGACGAAGGAGAGAGAGAGAGAGAGAGAGAGAGAGAGAGAGAGAGAGAGAGAGAGAGAGAGAGAATAGAGTGATGAAGGAGAATAAGAGAGAGAAGGAGATAGTGAGAGAACAGTGTGATGAATTAGAGATGAGGTTAGGTTAGGTCAGGTTAGGTTAGGTTAGGTTAAGTCAGGTTAGGTTAGGTTAGGTTAGGTTAGGTTAGGTTAGGTTAGGTTAGGTTAGGTTAGGTTAGGTTAGGTCAGGTTAGGTTAGGTCACTGGTGGGTTCATGGCTGAGCTGTTCATGGCTGTTCTCTGTTGTTCATGGCTGTTGTTCATGGTTGTTCATGGCTGTTGTTCATTGCCTGTTGTTCATGGCTGTTCTCTGTTGTTCATGGCTGTTGTTCATGGTTGTTGTTCATTGCCTGTTGTTCATGGCTGTTCTCTGTTGTTCATGGCTGTTCATGGCTGTTGTTCATGGCTGTTCTCTGTTGTTCATAATTGTTGTTCATGATTGTTGTTCATGGCTGTTGTTCATGGCTGGTCTGAAACATAACAAGAGAACAAAATAATGACTATAGTGTTGTTGTTCTCAGCTGTTCATGGCTGTTCTCTGTAGTTAATGGCTGTTTGTTCATGGCTGTTCTCTGTAGTTAATGGCTGTTTGTTCATGGCTGTTGTTCATGGCTGTTCTCTGTTGTTCATGGCTAGGCTGAGACATAACAAGAGAACAAAATAATGACAATAGTGGTCTTGTTCCCAGCTGTCTTCGTGAGGTGCAAAATCGATAGGCTACAACACTCCTGGGGGCCCGGTGGTGGGGTGGGGGGGGTTGGGGGAGGGAAGGGGGTAGGGGGGTTTTGGGGGAGGGGATGGAGTGGGGTACAGGAGGGGAAGGGAGGGTTTAAGGGGAGGGAATGGGGTGGGGGGTGGTACAGAAGGGGAAGGGGGTGTTGGGGATGGGGGGTGTTGGGGAGGGGATATGGTGGGGTGAGGTACAGGAGAGGTAGAGGGTGTTGGGGAGTGGATGTGGTGGGATGGAGTGTTGGGGAGTGGATGGGGTGGTGTGGGGTTCAGGAGGGAAGGGGAATGTGGAGGGGAAAGGAGTGGATGGAAGGGGTTCAAGATGAGGGAGGGAGTTAGGGGGGTGGTGTTAGTCTGGGCCTGCCACCCCCCCCCCCCTTGTATTGACTGTCTGGGTGGGTGTCTGAGTCATGGTGGTGGCTCTAGAGTTTCCGTATATAAGAGGGTATGTGAGAGCACCAGCCTGCAGTGGTTACCAGCCATGCTCTCACAATATAACAAAATTTCCTGGTGCAGCGGCGGCGGTGGAGGCGACGGAGGCCAGCAGCGTGAGGGGCGGGCCGTGGGGGGCGGGGCTGGACTGGGGAGGGGACGAGGGAGCAGACGAAGAGAGGTCGATGACCCGCCCGTCTACACAAGTGCCGGTTCAGACCATTTTCTCGGCAAATTAAGGTGGTGTGTGTAGATGTGAGGTGTACACAGACCTAACCACAGTGTGGCAATATATACTTGGACATGTTATATGGACGTAACAGAGTACATTAATCAACACAATATATGTGTAGTAAGTGTGTGTAAAGTATGGACGGGTGGCTGTGTTGGCAGCCGTCTGTGGTCCTTGCCAACCATCCCATCACCACTTGCACGCCGGGTCCCGCGCTGAGCAGACACCAGGTGCCGCCCGCGCCGCCCACCACGCCCTATCGCCCCACCCTGACGCCCAGGCCGCCCTAATGGCCGTGGAGAGGCCCCTGCAGTAGAGCCACGGGGTCCGGCAGGAGCAGCTCCAAAAACTATATTTAGAAGCCACGAGGCGGGTGACCCGGCCAGAGGCGACCCGTTACGTGACGGAGCACCGCGCCGCCGCCGCACTGCACCAGCTGCCGCCCTACCCTGCTGATCCATGCACCAACCCCGCCACCACCACCACCACCACCACCGCCGCCGCCGCCACACCTCCTGCATCACCACCAGGGCATATTTGGCCTCGTCACCGCAGACTTGGTTATGGAAAGTAACGTGACGTGTGAGAGCAAGCGCGTCGCCCGTCACTCACTTAGTCAGTGAGGTGGGTGTGTGTGGGAGGGGAGGGTAAGGAGGGGGTAGAGGCACTCAGCAACAGCGGCTGGAAACAGGGAGGCCTACCCTTCCCACCACACCTCACTCAGTAACCTCTCACCCTGCCTGCCCTGCCTCGTCCATACACATTAACCCAGAGGTACCCATAACCCCTGAGGGTGTTCCTTGAGCCTCAATATAGCACGCCACGTGGACAACACACACACACACCACGGCCCAATCTCCTTCCTGGAAGTGAAAGTTGGTCAGCCAAGGTTTTCTCGTCGAGGTCAGTGTGGCCGCCCGCACCTGGCTGGCTGACTGGCTGCTACCCACTACTACCAATACCAACATAACATTATTACCAATACCAGTACCAGGCCAACATTAATACCAATACCACCACCGATCTCAGAAGGAAGAGTGGAAGGAAGGAATGTGGGTGAGGCAAGCAGGAAAGCAAGCAAGCAAGCAGACAGACAGGCAGGCAGGCAGGCAGGCAAGCATGAGGTAGTGTGCATGACGTGACTGACAAACCTATTCAAGCCGTCATGGACCTGTGACTCTTCCACTTGCCACGTGATTCCACCCAGGGTAAGTAAAGTCACACACCTTCACCATCACCATCTATCTCCCTCATTTTTTCTTTATTTCACTTCCATTATCATTATCATCATCACTATCTAACTCCCTTTTTTTTCTTTATTTCACTTCCATTATCATCATCACCATCACTATCTATCTCCCTTTTTTTTTTCTTTATTTCACTTCCATTATCATTATCATCATCATCATCACTATTTCCCTTCTTCTTTTTCTTTATTTCACTTCCATTATCATGTCTCCTTTTTTTTTTCTTTTTTTTTTATTTCACTTGTATCATCAACATCATTAATCTCACATTTTCTTTTCTTTTTATTTCACTTACATCATCATCATTATTATTTGTCTCCCTCTTCTTCTTTTTTTCTGTCATTTCAATTCTATCATCATCATAATTATTTCTCCCTTTTTGTTGTTGATTTTGTTGTTGTTGCTGTTGTTGTTGAGAGATAATGCAACAGACAAACAACCAATTTTTTTTTTTTTTTTTTTTTTTTTTTTTTTTTTTTTTTGTAATGTGGGTTGTTTGTTTCTTGGTGTGATATGGAAGAAGAATCAATAACCCGTCAGTGTCCCAAAATTATAATTGTTATCCCTCACCGTCTCAGAGTCTGTGTGTGTGTATGATTATTTGACTCACACATGGCCACTTCCACCACCTCCTCCACCTCCACCTACTCCTTCTCCACCTCCTCCACCTCTCTACCTCCACCTCTCTACCTCCACCTCCGCCTCCTCCTTCTCCACCTCCACCTCTTCCTTCTCCTTCTCCACCTCCATCTCTTCCTTCTCCTCCTTCTCCACCTCTCTACCTTCTTCTCAACCTCCGTCTACCTTACATCACCTCACCTCACCTCACTCATACAACAACCTCGTGAAGCAAGTGAAAAAAAATATCAAAACAACACGAGAAAATCTTAAATATCAAAACAAGACAACCTTAAACTTAAAGATGCCAAAAAAAACTTCTCTCTATCAACACGTAACTTAGATGACAAAACTTAGATGACATTAATACTTAGAGAATGAGTGGGGCCTTATGGAGTGGGACTGGGGTCTATATAGTGAGTGGGGTTTTGGGGCTTCAGTGAGTGGGGTGTGTGGGCCTTATGGAGTGGGACTGGGGCCTATATAATGAGTGGGATTTATGGGCCTTAGTGAGTGGGGTGTGTGGGCCTCATGGAGTGGGACTGGGGTCTATATAGTGAGTGGGGTTTATGGGCCTTAGTGAGTGGGACTGGGGTCTATATAGTGAGTGGGGTTTATGGGCCTTAGTGAGTGGGACTGGGGTCTATATAATGAGTGGGGTTTGTGGGCATAAGTGAGTGGACTAGAGAGGCTCAAATACCAGAGTGGGTAGGTAGGTAGGTAGGTCTGTGACACCTTTCTTTTTTACCTTCCTTCCTCCACTCTCCACCCCGGTAGTCCAACTTCACCAAACCGGTTTTAAATTGACGACCGAGCGGGACTTGTCTGTCTGTCTGTTTGTCTGTATGTCTGTCTGTCTATCTGTTTGTCTGTCTGTCTCTAAGTCTCTCTGTTTGTCTGTCTGTCTCTAAGTCTCTCTGTTTGTCTGTATGTCTGTCTCTCTGTCTGTCTGTCTGTATGTCTGTCTGTCTATCTGTTTGTTTGTCTGTCTGTCTCTAAGTCTCTCTGTTTGTCTGTCTGTCTGTCTGTCTGTCTGTCTGTCTGTCTGTCTCTGTTTGTCTGTCTGTCTGTCTCTCTGTTTGTCTGTCTGTTTGTCTGTCTGTCTGTCTGTCTGTCTATCTGTTTGTCTGTCTCTAAGTCTCTCTGTTTGTCTGTCTGTCTGTCTCTCTGTTTATCTGTCTGTCTGTCTCTCTGTTTGTCTGTCTATCTGTCTCTCTGTTTGTCTGTCTGTCTGTCTGTCTCTCTGTCTGTTTGTCTATCTGTCTGTCTGTCTGTTTGTCTGTTTGTCTGTCTCTCTGTTTGTCTGTCTGTCTGTCTCTCTGTTTGTCTGTCTGTCTGTCTCTCTGTTTGTTTGTCTGTCTGTCTGTCTTTAAGTCTATCTCTCTGCTTGCCTGTCTGTCTATCAATCTGTCTGTCTGTCTGTCTCTAGGTGTCTCTGTTTGTCTGTCTGTCTGTCATTTTAGTAACGTAGAATGTGGTAACAAATAAACGTGATGGTGACAGAAGTTGTGGTGGTGATGGTGACGAGACAGATGATGGTGAAAGAGAAGATGGTGGTGAAAGAAAGAAGTGGTGATAATATTGGTGGTGGTGGTGGTGATGGTGCTGTGAAGATGGTGACAAAAAAATGATGGTGATGGTGATAATGATGGTGAAAGAAGTGGTGATGATGGTAATAGTGACAGAAGAATGATGGTGATGGTAGTAATGGTGATAATGATGGTGTGATGGCAGTATTGGTGATAGATAAATGACTGCATGAATGGTGATAATGGTGATAATTGAAAAGGAAGATAATGAGGAGTCGATCAATAATAAACATCCTCAAATGAACACACAAAATTCATGTTACACCATACATACATACATACATACATACATACATACATACATACATACATACATACATACATACTTACATACATACATGCATCCATGCTTAATATACATACACTCTCTCACTATCTTCATACATAATAATCTCTCCCTACATACATACATACATACATACATACATACATGCTTAATGTGTTGATTGCAGGAAAGTAAATGAGAACAGAGGAATAATGAGAAAGTGAGGTGACTGTGAGGTGATGTGCTTGTTGCATGAGAGTAAATGAGAACAGAGGAATAATGAGAAAGTTATAATGAGTGACTGTGAGATTCAGAAAGATACGTAAATTCGTGAGTGACGTTTAAGAAGAGATATAATTAGGCTAAGGGACCCTGTGATGTAGTCAGAAAATTGGAGGTTAGTGAGTCCTTCAAATATTGCTACGAAACACCCACACACACACACCTATATGGAAGGAGCTTGTTTCATGGCATAGTCAGGAGGAATCAGAAGTCACCAATTAAGTCTCATACACGAACACAGGGTCCTTAATTAAGTAAAGAATAACACCGTATGAGGGGAAATATTTTTTACTGACAACGTTATGCAAGTGACACCAAGAATCATAGCATAGTAAATAGGTCGTGAGTAAAGGCATCTTCTCATACGATATTGTTCCTTTACTAACTAACCATTCTCTTATCAAGTTTGAGGGGAGATTTCGCTTGTTGGTGAATTGGAAAGTCTCTGATTCCTGCAAACTATATAATTTTGCCACCACGAAACAGACCCTTTCAATGATACTAATGGGGGATTGTTTGGAGGAATCAATAGCCTTCAAAATTACCAAAAAGAAAAACTCCCCCTATTGCATATCTTATAATAATTTTAATGCACGAAATAGTCAAAACTGGAATTTAAACTGTTCTTCCCTTCCTCATAACATATCAGTCATTCTCTGTCTAACCATTCTGATGTCAGGTTAATTAATGGGGGTAGCATGGTGTTGGTAAATCTGGAGCAACTGATTCCTCCTAATTATTCAAAGCAACATAGGGCACCATTATATTTGTTAATCTGGTCTTGTTTCCTATAGTATATTTTGGAGGAATCAAAGCACTCCAATATATCAAAAGTATACTATCCTTCTTTATGTATGTATGTTTTGATTCACCAAGGGTTTTTTTGTTTTTTGTTTTTAGTTTGTAGGGTAAGTTAAGTGGGCCCATAGTTTCAGAAAAGCAACGACACGCAGAATCGGTAGCATCGGCAGGAGTAGTAGTAGGAGGAAGAGGAGGGAGGGAGGGAGGCCATCTTGTGTGAGTTTAGGTTTGTGTTCATGGCTTGGCGGAGCGGAGGGAGAGAGGGAGAGGGAGGAAGAGGAGAGGAGCGAAGGACAGACACCGGAGAGAGAGAGAGAGAGAGAGAGAGAGAGAGAGAGAGAGAGAGAGAGAGAGAGTTACGTAGATTACACATAGATCACACAAACTTTATAGTTAGAACGAGGTGGTCTGGTCTCAACATGTGCAATATAAAAACACAATAATTTAGAGAGAGAGAGAGAGAGAGAGAGAGAGAGAGAGAGAGAGAGAGA